>JAFBJR010000245.1:321402-450714 GCA_016785285.1 Brachirus orientalis | reverse complement strand
TTTGATGATATTATTATTATTATTATTATCACTAACAATAATACTGCTGTCATTAATATTATGCTTTGATTAAAAGTTCATCAGTATAATTTCTTATCAATCTCTGCTGCTGCTTGCTGCTGCTTGACACTGTACAGTGTCATTTATATAGCAGCATCTGTTGTGCTTTATATGTCAAAGCACAACAGATGTTCTGGCTAATTATCGTCCAATATCTAACCTTCTGTTTATCTCTAAAATCCTTGAAAAAGCTGTAGCAAACCAATTATGTGATTATCTGCTCCGCCACGACTTGTTTGAGGAGTTTCAGTCAGGGTTTAGATAACACCACAGCACAGAAACGACACTCCTAAAAGTCACCAATGACCTACTGGCCTCAGACAATGGCCTTGTATCTATACTGTTACTGTTAGACCTGAGTGCTGCATTCGACACTGTTGACCATAACATTTTATTACAGAGGTTGGAGCATGTT
Source organism: Brachirus orientalis (assembly GCA_016785285.1). NCBI lineage: Eukaryota > Metazoa > Chordata > Actinopteri > Pleuronectiformes > Soleidae > Brachirus > Brachirus orientalis. The sequence goes on along the minus strand of JAFBJR010000245.1, from coordinate 450,239 downwards.
ATTGGTATCAAAGGAACTGCATTAAACTGGTTTAAATCTTACTTATCAGAGAGATCTCAGTTTGTTCATGTTAATGATGAGTTTTCTTTACCTACTGGAGTTAACCATGGAGTTCCACAAGGCTCGGTTCTATGACCAATTCTTTTACTTTGCTTCCCCTAGGTAACATTATTACAAAACACAAACTAAATTTTTCACTGTTATGCAGATGACAGTTATACATATCCATGAAGTCATATTACAGTAATCAAGTTACAAAGCTCGAGACATAGACATTAAGGCCTGGATGACACATAACTTCTTACTTCTTAACACTGATAAAACTGAAATTATGGTGCTCGGCCTCAAACACCTTAGGGAAGCTATACCCGATTTAGTATTTAGTCACCCTGGACGGCATTACCGTGGCCTCCACTTCTACTGTAAAAAACCTTGGAGTTATTTTTGACCCGGATTTGTCATTCGACCCACACACGTCTGTAAGTCAGCCTACTTCCACCTGTGCAACATAACTATAGGAAACACCCCATCATTAAAGGATGCTGAAAAGCTTGTTCATGTTTTTGTTACATAGACTAGATTAGTGTCACTCATTATTATCAGGATGCTCAAATAAGTCTCTAAAGAGTCTTCATTTGGTTCAGAATGCAGCAGCACAGGTACTGATGGGAGTTAGGAGAAGACCACACATCACTCCAGAGCTGAGCTCTTTACACTGGCTCGAACAGAAATTTAAATCCTCCTCCTCACATATAAAGCACTCAGAGATCAGGCCCCGTCTTATCTAAAAGACAGATAATTTCTTACAACCCAAATAGACTGCTGCATTCAGAAAATGGAGGCCTGCTTGTGGTTCCCTAAGTCTCTAATAGTAGAATGGGAGGCAGAGCTTTCAGCTACCAAGCTCCTCTCCTGTGGAACCAGCTCCCACTGTGGGTCTGGGAGGCAGACACTGTCCCTACATTTAAAGTTAAACTTTAGATTTTCCTCTTTAATAAAGCTTATAGTTAAGGCTGGTTCAAGTCAACTCTGAACCATTGCTTAGTTTTGCCGCCATAGGACTAGACTGCTGGGGGAATAGCCATTAGGCAGCTCTCTCTCTCTCTCTCTCTCGCGTCATCTCTGTTTATGTCTCTCACTCTCTTTCTCTGTCTTCTCTCTCCCTCTCCTCAACTGTTATACATTTATCATGACACTAACATTCTTTTCTCTCCCTCCCCCCTAGTTTGTGCTCTCTCTCTCTCTCTCTCTCTCTCTCTCTCTCTCTCTCTCTCTCTCTCTCTGTTCTTATTTCACAGATATCCCTGATTCCAGAGCTTCAACACCACAGCTCAAATATTATACCTATAACCATTATATAGCTACTCATTAGTGCTAAGGTCAATTATCCTCATCCACCCTTTACCAAAGGCTTGTCCTCTTCTGAGGGTCTCATGAGGAGCAGGAACCAACCCCAGATGGTGACAGCACACGATGATAATTGTTATTAATGTTACTGACTCTTGAATCATTCTGGTCTCCGTCTTCTTATCTTCTCTCTCTCTGTAATATTTGATGTTTTGTTTATAATCAGCTGAACTTGTCTCTGTACATGTGACACCTACAGCCTCTCTCACATTTTTCCTCACTTGATGTGAGGGTCTAAGGATAGAGGGTGGTTGCTGTACAGACTGTAAAGCCCTTCGAGGTAAATCGTGTTTGTGATGCTGGGCTATAAATAAAATTAACTTGACTTGACATTCACACAGATTTTCAAGTTACTTTACTGTATACTGTATGTATTAAATACTGATTAAGCCTACCAGCTCCATGACTCACCCATAAAAATGCAGTGATTTAATGTCAAGACAGACAAATCAGACGGCTGCAAATAGGTTGGATGGCTGAAAACACAAAGTTTGACAAGAGGAACACTTCTTTATTGAGAGCTTTTAAAGTGTTGTTCTTTGCAACAGTCACCAAGTGCTCACTCTTTAAAGGAAATGTTGGGTTCCAGCTAACACAGTGGGAGAAGGTGTGTCTTTGACCCTATTAATTCAGAAATTGAACAAAACACAAACAATATTTCTCTTTGTCTTTTGGAAACATTTTTCTTAAACATGGCATTGGTTTCAGAATTGACTTCATCCACACGACAGCCTCCAAAAGAAAACTTAATGCTATAGTACATAAGTCTCGGTCTGTACATGATGCTGAAGCACTGCTAAGGAAATACACCTAAGCTAGAGAATACACTGACACTGATGCATGCATGCACATTACAATGTATACATTCACAGAATCAGAGGAGATACAGAGTGAAGAAAGCCAGGGTGACTAAGGAAAGAAAATAAGTTATCATTACACAAACAGACCAAAGAATCTCCAAACACAAGAAAAGGCAAATGAAAGTTCATGAAAGAGGTGGTATTAGGGCATCAGTGTTTTCCCAGCATGTTAGTTAGTTATCTACATGAAAATGCAAGTGGGCATTGAGGTTTTGAGATTTCACACACATCCATCATACCCACTCACAAACCACTGGCACAGCCATCGGAAGCAAGTATTTAGTTTTAGCAGGGGATTGAACACTAAAGTGAACCCCAATCTTTCTGTTTCAAAGCAACCTGCTCTACCACTATTATGCTGACTGAGTGAGATATGAAGGACAGTTCTGGTTCTCTGAAATTATATGTTCCACAGAACCAGAACTGTCCTCCATACCTCACTCAGTCAGCATAATAGTTATGGAGGCTATAACATTATACACATTGACCATGTCAAAACATAGTATGCAGCTGGATTGTGACTGCATATAGTCAATGTGCAAAATGAATGATGCAGATGAAAACTGTAGACTGCTTTATATGCTAGAGAGACTCTAAGCATGAAATGCTTTACATACCAGATGTACATAATAATCTCTTTTTAAACATGAATTTATATTTAAAAAAAAATACCACAGACATTTTACTGTCCACGTTGATCAAATGCATTAGGAGACTGTCTGGTTTAAACACTTTCACAATGGCAGGAGAATGTCAGCAGCGTTCTCGCAAGGAATGATGCCTGGTTTAAATATGCAGGAGGCAAAATACTTGTCAAAGCACTCAGTGTGAAATATGTGGAGCGTCTTGTCCTGTGTTCTCACTGGAGTTCACTCAAGCATTATTTAGATATTTAACAAGGGGGCTGGCAGGAATAGTTCTGGAAAATGTTTGTGTTCTCATAAACAGCATCTCCCCATAATTTCAGGATTCAAGAACATGTCAACACTTGCAGGGGTAAAAACAGCTATAAATGTTGTAAAGAGCAATAGACAGTGAGTGAGCCGCTGAAGTAGGCTGGCCAACCATAGTGTAACTTTATCTATCATTCAGTCACAGGCATTATTTTATTGAGTTGGCTTAGCTGTTGTGGTTCAGCCAAAGGTTGTAGGAGCCACTAGGATATTCTAGTCAGTGTGCTTTCTCATTTTGGCTGCACAAAAAAACCTTTTAACAGAGAAAAGAGGGAAGGACTCTCATCACAGAGGCTGTGTTATGGAAGTCATCTCATCTTCTCATCCATTTCGTTCATAAATTAAGTGATTCAAATAATGTGCATACAGTCTACACACCAGTGTGTCCTTAGTGTTAAAAACACTTAACCACATGTTGGTCCTGATGGCTGTGCCGGCAACATGGAAATGGGTATGAAAGAAGTGTGATCTTTCATGCGCAAAATGCACTCCACATAGATGTGCTGTATGAATGGGTGTATGAATGGGTGAACACCTGTTTGCTTGTGTGGGGAGGTTTATTGTGGACAAGGATGTGCTGTACATGGTGAATAATGACAACAAATGTCTGTTAGTCCCTGCTAACTGTAGGTCACTTGTCATGAACCTGGCACATACACTCCCATGGTCTGGACATTTTGGCCATCACAAAACATATCTGTGCATCAGTGCACATTGGCCTTTTCTGCAGCCACTTCCTGTTATCTCCACTCCCTTCAGCAGGATTGCTATGGATATTGTGGGTCCTCTGGTGAGAAGCAGCAGCGGAGATAAGTATATTTTGGTGGTGTGTGACTATGTTACCCGTTTCCCAGAGGCTTTTCCCCTGCGCAAGATCACCACGCCTGCTATGATGCAGGCATTGGTGCAACTTTTTTCCAGGGTGGGAATACCTGATAAGAACCTGACCGATCAAGGGACCAACTTCACCTGCTATTGCAGCTCTTACAGAAGCAACTAGGCATCTCAGCAATCAAGACTACGCCCTACCACCCATAGACCGATGGTCTTGTTGAAAGATTTTACCAGACCTTGAAGAGGATGCTGCAGAGGTTTGTGGCTGATAATGGCAAGGACTGGGACTGTTGGCTACCATTCCTGCTCTTTGCTTACCGTGAAGTTACCCAGGCATCAACGAGTTTCTCTCCCTTTCGAACTGCTGTATGGCTGGGAGGTACAGGGACCCTTGGATCTTCTCCGGCTGGAAAGGCTGGAAGACACTGTCCGTGACACAAAGTGACAGAAGTGTGGTGCAGTTTGTGCTGGAGATGAGGGATAGACTGGCAAGATACCAGGAGGAGGAAGCGGTTAACCTGCAGAAGGCCCAGAGAAGCCAAAAGATCCGGTATGACCAACAGGCCTGGTGCCGGGAGTTCCAGCCTGGCCAAAAGTCCTGCTGTTTCTCTCTTCATCAAACTTCAAGCTCCTCGCAAAATGGCAAGGGCCATATCTCATCACCCACAAAATGGGCCCGGTCACCTACAAGATCCATCACTCGGAGAAGAAAAAATTCAGACCTACCATGTAAACCTCCTGAAACAATGGAAGGACCGGCTGATCCAGGCTCCAACATAGGTTCTGCTGATAAGGATAGTAAACAGTGATGATGAGACAGAGATTGGACTAGAGACCCTGGCTAGCCCAGCAGTTCCAGTGTTGACACATCCTGAACATGGCCAACCTGCACAGTTCCTCCATGTCTTCAAGGAGACTCCCAGTGTTGACACATCCTGAACATGGCCAACCTGCACAGTTCCTCCATGTCTTCAAGGAGACTCCCTCCTTATTTGCTGCCAGCCCAGGGAAAACAACATTAGTGGAGCATGTCTTTAAACAGGCTGTTTAAACAGCCTGTAGAGGTTTCAACTGCCTCTTAATATCATTAATTGATTACATTGATTTAAAAGGAGGCCATTTTGGCTGGGTACAGCAGTCTTAGAGGAGATAACATCTAACATGATTAATTGTATTGCTTAGCCTTCATTTTGTTTCTTTTGTAAATATTTGCACTGCTGCATTAAAGAGGTTGGAAGTAATTTAAAAAGTTTTTTCCTATATACATTTTTCTTCTTTTTTTTTTTTTTTGTGAGGAGTTCAAGTAGAACCCTGCTACAAAGCTCCATGTGACGCTGTGACAAGGTGTGCGGAACCGTGTGTGTTTATGTGTCGGCGAGTGTCTTTCGGCTCGGGGTTAGCATGAGTGTTCCTATGCTAATTACTGACTGTGGGAGGCAGAGATCAGTGTGTATTACTTTTGAATAGGGAACAAGTTATACTAGTTGTATACTAGTGGTAGCTGGCTAATCACAAGGCACAATCACAAGTGTTCTGAGGGCGGGCATTAGCTCAGAAACAGAGCGCCTGTTCAGAGGCTGGCAGAGATCAGCAATAAACTGGCTTAATCTGAAGAGACTATGAGGTTTTTGACCATAAATATTATTTAATTTATCTAAGTAGACATCAGTAATCTCGATTTTTGGTTCAAAAGAAAAATCCTTTAAGTGCGTTCACAAGGTACAAGATGTTTGGTAATTCTTAGGTTTGATCACTTATCCTTTCATTTTTATCATTACTGAAAGCAGGAGCATGTTCAAATTTCAGACTTTGTCTTTATAATGTAAAATATTCTATATTCTATTATTTTTTTTAAATACTTGCATTACCTAAAAATTAGGTACTGAAATGACACTTGTTTAAAAGCAGTCTTGAAACTGCTGTCATAAAACAAACAGCACATAAAACATAAAGGAGATATGGAGAAGATGGGTGTGTATAATAGTAAAGGCTATGGTATGGTGGTTATGTAACACAGGATTGGGGTCCAAAGGTTACCATGAATCACAAATATTTATCATGTTTTGTTGGTTGCCTGTGGATACTGTGAAGGCAAGCCATAATCTTGGGTCATAAATCACACAGACACACCTTTCAAGTGTTTCAAAAGAGCAAGTCTCCAGTGCAGATAAACAGTTTCATTCACTATTCATAATTCAGTTTAGTTCAGGTTTTTTTAAACTATGGCTGAATTGATAAATTATCAACTTCAGAGCACCATCACATGAAGGACTGTTTTGGTGGACTCGCTAGGCACCATGTTGACAAGTCATTTTTTGCAAGAAATTAATATTCTTTCAATCCATCTGTTCTGTCTATAACACGGTATTGCTAAATCTTGTGATTTCAAAGTATGTACTGTAGTGTACAATCATAGACTATAGTATTAAAGGAACACAATGTAGGATTTCAATACTCAAATAATCTCCAAGATTATTTTGGTAATACGTCAAGTTACAACAGAGTGAACATCACCACGGTCAAAGCCTGAACAGGTCTGCATCGCCTGCATTGGCACTGTAGAACTTCTGGTTTTGGGTCTGTGCCACAAAAAGAACTACAATATTCTACTTTACAGCATACATCACATGAACTTGCTGTGAGTCAGGCCGTGTTATTTAAGTCATCTATTTGCAACATTTTGGTTTTAGTGTCCATCACGACAGGATACATGGTGTTCCTCTGTGTCGTTGAGCTCAACCTGATGAGGTATTACATTTTTGCAGTGTTTAAAGTTGGAGGATAACATCTGTATTAAAAGTGAACACACAAACCATGGTTCAAACATATGAGGACTGATACTATTCTTATTGTTAATTAACAATAAAAGAGACTGAGAAAATCTCTAGAGCAAGGCTACACAGGTCATATCACCAGCATAATGACCTATATGTAGGCCTGAAGTCTAGCAACAGTAAGGTTTTCTTATTATTTATTTATTTTTTTTTTTTTTTTTACATTGAAGAGTCTGAAATGAAATGCACCTGACAATGAGAAAAAACTTTATTTGAACTGTCTGGCACTTGTGCTGAGCACTGTATGCGCAACCTAAGTGCCAACCTACGTCCAAGTCTCAGGCTTGAGTCCCCATCACTGCTTGACCCTCATGGATAATTTTGCTGGATGTCCAGTCTTTTTTGGACTCTCTAAACCCAGTATCTGAATCTGGATGGACTGGTAGTCAAAATAGTTAAATTAAAAGTTAACGTTCACAAAGGCAACTTTCAAACTAAGGTTGGTTTAGGACTTTTGAATTACACAACAATTACATTATTGAAGGTCGCATTCTTAAATTGGTATCATTTCTTTTTCTCGTTCACGTGTTTTTTTTTTTGTTTTTTTTTTGTTTTTTCTGCCGTCACTGACGTTATCGCCCAGTCATGCGATGATGTGTCCGGTCACACCCACAGGCTTTACTGTGCTGCCAATAAATGACCGCTGGTCCCTTGACTCTGGTGCACACGCAAAACTGCTGTTGTTACAGTCTGCTTTTTCTCGAGTTTTTGGTTTATTTTATAATACTGATTTTCGCTTGTTTTTGCGTGTCGGTGCTTTTTCGATCACGCGGACGTGTGTGTGTGTGTGCGCGCGTGCGTGTGTGCAGAGAGCAGCGGAAACAGCTTCAGTCCTAAAAAGACGATCAGGTAAATAACAGTCTGTTAAACAGGCTTTTAACACGCAGTCTCAGTCTCACACACACACGCACACACGCACACACGCATACAGCATGATGTGGTGTTATTTCACAGTAGCCAGAGTGTTTTTTTTTTTTGCAGTACTGCAGGTTTATTTCCGGGTTGAAGGGTCCACTATCAGCTGTCAAAGACTGACGACGATTTAGTTGTAAAATGGAAAAAAGGCAGCAGTTATTTTTCTTTAGTGAAGATGTTTAAAAATATGATCCAGTGTTTTTCAAACTTCAAAACGACGATGTTGTCGAATGTCTCAAATCTCAGATTGGTCTGTTTCAATGATTTATTAGCGAAAATGAAGCAAAGAAACCCTCAAAATATAAACGTTTAAGCAATGGGTGACCTTGTAAAAAATACCTGCCAGCACCCCCTTTATTCACATAAGGCGTCTGTTGGTTTTACCATAAAACATTAAACATTAAATTATAACATTTTCAGCAAATAAATCATACCAGAAGAAGTTATGATGTTCACAACATCTATTTATTTAAATATTTAGTCCATATTTGAATAACAAAAAAATGGTCTTGTTACACATTTTGCCAATTAGATTATTCTTAACATTTCCAAAACCTCAAACACACAGTCCATTTTTATATTCTGTTATTAGTTGTCTTCCAAGGATGCAAAGTGGCAAGAAGTCGGTGAACATTAGTAAGAAAAAAGCAGTCCAATAGATATTGTTCTCACTCACTCACTCATTTTCTACCGCTTTATCCACTAGGGGTCGCGGGGGGTGCCGGTGCCTATCTCCAGCTAACATAGGGCGAGAGGCAGGGTACACCCTGGACAGGTCGCCAGTCCATCACAGGGCTAGATATTGTTCTTCTTTAATAAAAATAAATACTCTAGACACAAGAAAAGAACACTAGACTCGTGTGAGAAAGGGTAATCTTAACATAGTGAACCATGGTTGGATGGACCATGGACTAACATCCAGGACTTAGACAGATAACCTAAACAGAAATGGCATATTGATCTTGCTGGTACTGGACAGTACCAACCCACTTCATGCTCTGCTTTCAGAAAACTGTAACATCAGCTGAAAAACTTAATTAAGGGACGCAAGTTTGACACCTCTGACATATGAAAGTGTATTTAATCAAGAAGTTAATCAAGCCATGGTTTATGATCTATGACAGATTGTGACTTTTTAAATGTGGTTGTATGACTTGACTTTGCATCACAGCCTCGAACAGGCTGGCAGGAACATGAGAGAAAACGTGAATTTAGCTACTGAACAAAATCTATGCCTGATAACGTCTTAGGAATGTGTTTTCCACTTTGTAAACATATTCTACATGTGGATAACAACTGCATCTTCAGCAAACATATGGTTGAAACTTAGGAGGATTTGCTTTTTCAATATTTATATTCTGGTTTGACAAGATATAGATTTATCTTAAAGCTGGCATAGATCATATTAGGTGAGCCTTTTGTCGACTGGATTCGGTCTGTGTGTGTCTGTTATGAAATACAGTATTCCTGATACTGTACCTGGTTGTTTTCTATCATCAGCATTACAAGGTGTGTGTGTGTGTTTGTTACATTTAAGTTCCATATAAATGTCAGCTTTAAAGTGTAGCTGAAGCTTGTTTCTTTTTACATTACAAAAAATGTCTGGAGTGTATTTTGGAGAATGTAATTTTAAATGGCTTTCACTTTTTACAGAGAAACCCTAAATTTTCAGTTATGGCAGCCATCAGCACCTCAAACACAATTTTTGCCTTGGACCTGCTACGGACTCTGAGTCAAGCAAACCCCAACGGAAATATGTTTGTCTCTCCGCTGAGCATCAGCTCAGCTCTGGCTATGGTCTACCTGGGAGCTAGAGGAGACACGGCTGCTCAGATGGCAAAGGTAAACACAGCAGTCTCTCTTTTGTGTCTCATGTCTCTGATTGGCCTGTTTCCATTAACCGTCTTGCAGTATGTGGAATTCAGCCCGTCAACCCAGGTCCTTGCTCAAACAGAAGTGTTTGCCTCAGCTGTATGACACGAGAACTGTGATCTCAAGGAACAAGTTGTGCATTGTTTGCAAAAAAAACAAAAAAAACAAAAACAGAACATTGTTGAAACTGGTTGTGCTGCATTTGATTTGCAGTTTTAATTCATGACACCTGTTTGCTTTTGAAAAGAGGATGTTAATTCTGCAGTTCCACATTTTCTGTCATCATTATTAATGAATAATAGTTTTGTTTTGTTTTTTATCTGCAGTGCCTCACTCAGTTTACGTATTTATGATTGAATACTGTACAGTTGCCAGTGTTACAGTTGAGGCAATGTAGAAAATGGTGTAGTTATGTGCATTGTATATGAGAATATTTTTGTTGTGGACAATATTAAATTGATTGCCATTGTTGCACAGTTGCCAGGAGGATGTCATTGAAAACTCTTGGGAGCACTAACTCATAGGACTGAACGATCTATCGTTTTGGACCGAAAATCGCAAATTCAGACAACACGATTTTGGGATCGTCAAAGCCGCGTGTTTTCTTTGCAGTGCTCCTAACTGACCCAGGTTTTGTTTCAACTACTTTACAACCCCGTGACCCTCAGTGGATAAAGCGGTAGAAAATTAGTAAGAGTGAGTGAGAGAACTATTTTACACACATATGCCGCCTCCCTACCATCCTCCTAAACTCACCAATCAGAAGTGGCATGCTGCTCGAGGACAGGTCATGTGTTCTCGAGACCAGTCAGTGTAAGCTAGTCATCAATTTTAGAAATGGCTTCAGCGGGACCAGAAGCGGAGTCAGGGGATTTGACCCCAAAGAAAAACAGCACCTGTGTCATTTGGTAGTATTTTGGATTTGAGGCTGAAGACAAACATCAGAAACAGGTGTAATGCAAAACATGTCAGGCTAAAGTTGCCACATCCAGTGGAAATACGACCAGTTTATACCGCCACTTGAAAGTTCACCACGTACATTTGCATGACGAGTGCATGGCGAGAAAGTCCAGTGAAAGTGAAAGTGCAGCTTCTTTTGCCAGTGTAACTTTGTATGACAAAACCAGCCGAAGAAACCGGGAGATAACGACTGCCGTAAGACACTACGTTGCCTAAGACATGGTGCCTGTAAACACGGTCACCAAAGAGTCGTTTAAAAGCCTCCTCTGCACGCTGGATAAGAAGTATATGCTTCCCTCCCGCACATACTTCAACCAGGTTGCCATCCCACAGCTGTATGCAGAATGTAAAGACAAGAAAGAGCTAGAAAATGTGGAGTATTATGCCACAACTACTGATATGTGGTCAGGCAGTGGTGTCTTTTTTTAAAAAGGGTGTTCACTATTTTTGTTACAATTTATTTTTAATGCTATATTTTTTTACAGAATATATGTGCAATATTTTTGTTATATTTTCAATTTTATGTCTGACATCTTTTGCAGGTGGGAAAAGATAGGGTCATTTTATTTTGAATTGATGTGAAGAAAATCGTGAATGAAATCGAAATCGCAATATCTGACAGAAAAAAAATCGCAATTCATTTTTTTCTTAAATTGTTCAGCCCTACTAACTCAGTACTGTGGAGGAATTTAAAACCTGACTTTTAAACCTGACTTTGAATTTGAAAACCTCCAAAATGTTATTCATGTCCAAGAAGAATTGTAACTGGATTAAGACCATCACTGGAGAGATCTATTATCTGTTTACGTCAGTGCTGTGAGCCAAATGAGTTTTGTTAAATTTGAAGGGACCAAAACCTCTGGACTTATCTCTACACATGACATGTCAACTAAAGCTACAAAACATATACTGTATTAAAAACTTAAACATTTATTTAATATTATAATTCCATTTATAAACAAGGATAGAGTATAGTAACATTTGAAAGTTGTGTGTCTCCCCAGGCCCTGTCATTCTGTGAGGGTGAAGGTGTCCACGTAGACTTTGAAAAGCTTAACACTGACATAACAGCACCATCGGCATCTTACACTCTGAAAACAGCCAATCGTCTTTATGGAGAAAAAACAGCCAACTTCCTGCAAGTGAGTTTTCAACCTTCACTGACTTTAAATGACACCTCTACAGTGATTGAATTACTCATTAGTAATTACTTCATAAGTCTGAATTAATGAGATATAAACTGCTCTCTGCAGAATTTCCTTCAGGCCACGCAGAAGTACTACCATGCAGACCTGAAGCTTGTGGATTTCATTGGGGCTTCAGAGGTGTGCAGAGGGGAGATCAACAAATGGGTCGAGGAGCAGACAGAAGGTGGGAATTTGCAAAAAATTGTAAAAAAGGCCAAAAAATGACCTGCAGTTTCAATTGCATTAAATAATGTTAAACTGTCTATGTGAATCTTTATTCAGTGGTGGCCTCCTCTGTTTCCTTTCAGAGAAGATAAAAGATCTCCTGAAGCCAGGAACAGTCAGTACAATGACGAGGATGGCTCTGGTTAATGCCATCTACTTCAAGGGGAACTGGCTGAACCGCTTTGATGAAGCAAACACCAAAGAGATGCCCTTTAAAGTCACAGAGGTAAAAAAAAAAAAACTTACATAGTACTAACATTTGGTTTTAACATTCACCCATATTACAACCTGGCAATATTTTGTTCCGAAAAGATATTAACCTTTCCTTACTATCAAAATAATGCTCTTAAAATGTGTCAGAAACTAACGGGACAAGTGGTCAGGCTGTGCTGTTAGTGTTGATAATCCTTAACAATTATAAGAAGAGAAACTCTCTTCAACCATTATATGCTGAATTCCATCTGCTTTCATTAGGGCAAATGTATTACCTCCCCAAACAGATACACATTTCCTTTTTTGTACATTATTTTTGTAGCCATTGTTAGCAATACCTTTCGATAACAATGGTCTACATTTTGTGCACAAAAATAGTGTACCAAATGGGTAAAAATTAATCAGAATAATGTGTGCAACTGATTTACTGTGAAACAAATAAGACAGAACTGGTCACTGAAAAAGGTCCAGTGTGTCAACTTTAGGTGAAATTATTTTTATTTGGCAGAAATTGAAGGTAAAAAAAAATATACTTAATATTTATGAGTGTATTTATGAGAATTGTTGTTTTCTATTACACCAGCATGTGCCATTTATATTTATATTTATATCAGGAGCTGGGTCAGCTGGGTCAGAAATTCTGTCTACAGATGGATCACACTTAAATATTAGTATGTCGTTAAACCATATTTCAAATAACCTGAACTGTCTCTTTAAGCAGAGTTGGTCTGGAGCTAATCTGTCATTTCAAGTAATAATAATGGACAATAATGGACATTTAATCCTGTCACTTAAACTGCTTGCATCCCCTTTTGTCAGAATGAGACCAAACTGGTTCAGATGATGTACCAGGTGAATAAGTTACCCTACAACTATATCCCTGACCACAAACTGCAGATCCTGGAGCTTCCATATAAGGGAAACGAGCTCAGCATGTTTATACTGTTGCCTGAGGAGGGCACTGACTCTCTGCAGAAGGTACAAAACCTCCAAACACACACTTCATTCAGTTTGGTTCATCTTTCAACAGAGCTTTATTTTATATTTTTTACATTCAGAATCACAGATAAACCTTGCCGTGGACCCCTGCAATAAACAGTAGACAGAGTCACAGAAAAACTGGTGAGGGTGTCATTAAAGAACATACTTAAAGGGCCTGGTAGAGACCAAATGTGAATGCATACAACACTCATGTGTGAAGACTATTAACAGTATAAACAGAAAATTAGCAGTATTTCATACATCATTAACTATTTCCTATTTTAGAAAATTAAATTATTAGAAAATTATGTATTTTCTTGCACATTTGCAATGTCATATATCTTTTTTTATAGCTTTTCATATTTTATTTCTTTATTTTTAAATGTTCAGTGTGAATACTTATCAACTTAAAATTTCCAAAGATTTGTATCATTTTGTTCTTATGACATATCTATAATTTGCTGTGTAAATCAAATTGGTACAGTCTTCACATTATGTAAGTAAAGCATCACTGAAACCCACCATAAACCATTTTTTTTTCATCTTCCTGTCATTTTAAAGTTTAATTTATAAAAGAGCGAACTTTTTCCATCATACGTTCATATTAATATTCCTTTATTCTTAGGTCCTGGCCTCAATATATATTTTTTTCATTTGTTTGGCACAGATGTGAGAGTTCTGGAAATCCTGCAGGTGTCAGTATTGTATAAAAAAAAATTCTCAACGATTGCTAGATATTAATCTAAAATATGCTCAGTCGCCAACACCAGACCTTTACAAAGAACATTTTTGCAAACTGAATACAATCTGTTAACTTCTGATGAGGCAGCATGACGTATTTTGAAATCAAGGCACAATGCCTATGATCATGGAGACAAATCAGGGAAGCTGTTGGCTTTGCAAGCCCACATTTCAAATTTTGAAATCACTTTATGATGGTATTAATTCAATGCAAGTTCCCTGGTCCTGACATATACACGACAGAGTTTTATAAATCATATTCCCCTCAATTAGTTCCATTCCTTAAAGCAATGTACGTTGAGGCACTCTCCTGAGGCTCCTGATTCTCCCTACCACTTTTGAACAGGCTTCTATCTCTTTATTGGTAATGACGGGTAAAGACCTTATGTATCATCCAATATCTGTTAAATGTTGATTTTAAAGTGTTGTCTCAGGTGCTAGCAATGTAGTTAGAGGAGGTGATACCCAGCATCATCTCGCCCAATCAAAGGCACTTCTATTCAAATTTAAGGAAACTATTTAACCTGTCCTTCTCCATGTCTAGTATTTATAAACAAAGGCATATTTCATATTTCATGTGCTGAGGTCACATAGTAACACATTTGAATGGATGGAGGAGGCAGATCAACAACTCCTGTATGCTGTGATAAAAAAAATCAATGATTTTCTCTGTGGCTTTTGTTGTGGGAGAGTTAGCTGTTCATAAGGTGATAAATAGAATTATGCTATCTTACTGCGAGTGGCAACCATATCTTTAAGCTGGTGTAGTTTTTATTAAATCTTTTTTTTTCCTTGTGTCCCCAGTTTTCAGTGAGAATGAACATGCCTGTCTTATGCTTCCTCTTGTCACTGTGGGCACGCACAGCGCATTCAGTGCTGACTATGCGTCAGTATACCGTACCTCAAATTTTGAACTATCACTTTAAATCACATATGTCAAATTCCACAGCGGTCTGAAAGATGGTAATGGTCTTTTTGAACAGCAGCCGAGTGAAAAGTGGTCAGAGAGAAATCAGAGCTCCAGAGTCAGTGCTGCCACTAGTTGTATTTTGCCTGCTCATCTATTAAAAATATTGACAACAAGAAAAGTAGATAGATGTGGCCATAGGCAAGTTCTGTTGTAGAGCAATTGAACACCATACTGCTGATTTAACTGGAAAATCTTTTAGATATTTAAAGAATATTTATGAATCTGCTACATTCGTATTGTTTTTTAAGTACTCCTATTGTTATTCATTTTGATATTTAGCCCTTCTGAAGCAATGAATTTTATGTTATGAAAAAAATATTGATTTTGTTCAGTAATGTTTCTTAACACAACACATTTTTAATTTCAAATCCAATTAATCATTTGTTTGTTTATCCACTTTGGGCCTCAACTTGGACCCAGTTTTAATTGCAGCTCCCTCTGTGACTGTTTGTCACCACCACTCTAAACCATCAGTCCAGTTAAAAAAAAAAAGATCCAGTTGTTGATGCTTGAATAAAGTGTGAGAGATGCAATAAAATGTGTTTGCACTGTTCCAGCTGGAGAATGTGCTGACACAGGAGAAGCTGGACGAGTGGACCAACAGAGATAACATGGATGTGGGTACAGACATCAATGTTCAACTGCCAAAGTTCAAACTAGAGGACGACTATGAGCTAAACGAGCCTCTAGCTAAACTGGGCATGAGTGATGTGTTCTGCTCAGCAAAGGCTGACCTGTCTGGCATGAACGGTGAAGGGGGGCTCTTCCTGTCCACGGTGGTACACAAAGCCTTTGTGGAGGTCAACGAGGAGGGCACTGAGGCGGCTGCAGCCACAGCTGGAATGGTGGCCTTTTGTATGTTTAGAGAGGAGCATTTCACTGCAGACCACCCCTTCCTCTTCTTCATTAGGCACAATAAGAGCAAGTCCATCCTCTTCCTCGGCAGGTTTTCATCTCCTCAGTAGACAGAAGTTGCAGAGGAAGAAGTTTGGCAACTCATAGTAGACATACAGCCCAAAAACTAAATCTTTTTTAATAGAGGCTTTATTTTATGTGATGTTTTGCTAATTAACTATATTTTGCACTAGATCATTAAATGTAGCTGTTGATTAATGAAGAAGTGTGATTATTTATGATTTAATGATTGGTTTGGAATTTTGGTATTAACAATGGAAATCATAAAAGTCCAGCAGCTTATATAATATTTTGCCTGTGTATGAAAAAAATAAACAGACTTTTAAAGTGACCACGCTGTGTTGACAATGAGTCTTCATTAGGATGGTATCTCTATTTAGGACCAGTGAAACGGTTCTCAGGGCCATACAGTGGAATAGCGTCTAGCACTGGTACCTTGCAGCAAAAGACCCAGGTTTCAAACATGCAGATGTTAATTGAACACTCTAGGTGTGAATGGGAGAGTGAATGGTTGTTCAACCTTTGTATTGGTCCTACCAAGGACTGGCGACCTGTGTCAGCTGGGATTAGCTCCAGCTATTGAACTAAGATAACACACATCTTAAGTGTGTTAAAATAAACTTTCTCTCAGTTCAGTTGTATTAGAGTACTGACATAAACTTCGGACAAAATCTTATGCAAAGGTCAAGATAAATAGTAGTGACTAAAACTTGGCAGACATGCAGTGGGTAGATTTCAACTATTATTTTGAGGTACTCCTATCGAAGATCCCAAACCCAGGTACTGTATACTCATTACCCTCATTTACATGAACTAGAATCTTACATAATCCCTGACTTAGTGCAGTTGTACCTATAAGATATGATGCTGGTTTAAAGTCAAAGAGTGTTCACACCAATCTTAATTTTATTTTGATTTTTCTTCTGTTTGTCTCTTTTCTGCACATTAGATGTGCACCCAACCTGTAGATATTTCTAGATAAGAGAGTGGCTCCATCCAAAGTGGGATGGACACCATCTCTCCTCCAGAGACTAGGTTTTCCGTGGAAAAGAAAGCCAGTTATCTATAAAAGTAATGTTGTTTTTTGGACACCACCGTGACAGCCAGTGATTGAATGACGACATGTGGCTGTACATGTCATCAATGGTCACATTAGGAAGAGGTCCAGAGAAAATTACGGTGTCCGACATTGACTTAGCGTATCTACACACATTCGTTGATATTTTTGTATTTCTTCTTTTTTATTTTGTCTTTCTTCTCTTTCACATTACTTGGAAATTTTAGATTATCTTCAACCTGCTGTTAGTTACAGGGAGCTTGTTTACATTTGCAATTGGTTATTATATATTTTCTTTACAGCTTTATTTTAAACTTTCTTTTTTATCTCTCACCATCGATGGGTTATCTTAAGTACTCTTGCCCTATGTACTTACTTAATCAAAGGGTCCTATTGAAGCCTGACACATAGCCTGCACCAATACAACCTAATCACTCTAATCCATGATGGATGTCAGTGTTTCATATATGCAGGCATCCTGTCAATCCCATTTGACATATAGAAACACATTAAGGTGCCTCCCTACTTTAAGAAGTCTTGGTTTTGTTTTTATTTTTTTTCTTCTTCTTCTGTTGTTTGTTCTCTACATATGTTTAGAATGTTTAACAAGCTCTACCACATGGAAGTTACTGTTATACACACAAGTTTGCATACCTGGTCTGGGACACAATACTTGATCTGGTTCTTGACATTTTTCTCTGTGACTTATGGGGTCAATTGTTGTTTATGCAAGGGAAGAGACCCCGGAAGCTTAGTTTAGCTGTTAGCTATAAGCTGGAGAGCTCAGATGTTGTTCCTTGTGGGTGTATGGGTGTTTTCAGATCATGCAGTATCAATCTAACTTGCTACGGTTGGTTCTATGGCAAACGCCCTGAAGACAGATAATGGAGTGTGTCCGATTTCCTGGAATACTAAGGGCATGAACAGTGCGATTAAAATTTGTAAGATCCTGACACAGCTAAAGCACCTTAAAGGGGACGTGATATTTGTGCAAGAAACACATCTCAAAACATCCGATACCCCACATATTTAGAGGGCATGGATGAGCCACTTATTCCACTCAAAATTTACAGATAAGGTTAGGGGGGCAGTCATCATTATCCATAAAAAGGTCCTGTTTGAGCCAGCAAATGTAATTCTAGACACTGACGACCGCTATGTCATAGTTTCGGGCATGCTTCAGAATATACCAGTGGTCCTAGTTTCAGTTTATGTGCCCACCTGGGATGATGACCATTTTTTTATGAGGCTCTTTGGGAAAATCCCAAATGCTGATAGTCACCGCATTATTATAGGTGGGGACTTCAATCTGGTGCAAGATGTGACTCTCGACAGATCTTCCCACACACATACCACATTATCCAAACCAGCGAACATAATAAAACATACACATCACAGCTAGAACTTTTTCTTTTTTCCCATGTACACCACACATTCTCTCGAATTGATTTTTTCTTACTTGATAATAATCTCCTAGACTCTGTGAAAGCATGTGAGTACCACAGTTTTTCACGGGATACAACTCCACATTCTCAATGGAGGTTCAGTCCGCATTTGTTGTCAGATAACAAGTTTAGAGACTTTATTTCAACTCAAATTCACTCTTATATAGAGTTTTAATGACACCCCTGATATCAGCAGCAGGATTTTGTGGACAGTTAATATCTTACAGTTCCCAGGCTACTGTAGGCTGGGGGAAATTGCAGAGGAACTTTTAAAGCTTATTCCACCTCTCCATCCCCCACCCTCTATAAGAAACGGTTACTACTGCATTCGGAATGGATCGGTTAATGACACGTGTAGTGGAGAGACAGCTGCAACAATCGAAACAAAACTTTTTTGAGCAGGGAGACTCATGGCACAACAGGCCTGCGCAGCTAGCGCTTCCAGATTGATTTCTCAAATTAAACTACCTGATGGTAGCCACACTTCTGATCCAGTAGTTCTTAATAAGTCTTTTTCCGATTCCACTGCACTGTATACTTTAGAATGCAACCCAGTTATTTCAGCGACCCCTAATCCTTTAGATCGGCTAACGTACCCTTAGATTGAAGTAAATATCGCCAGAGAATTGGGTAGACCCATCTCTTTGCAGGAGGCGCATGAAGCAATCAATTCTATGCAAAACGGGAAATCTCCTGGTCCCGATGGTTTTACAGCCGAGTTCTTTATGGCATACTCGATGTTACTAACTCCCATCCCTGTGAGAATGTTTAATTCTCTTAATTAAATCTTCTTAATTGAAGGCAAACTACCACTGTCCTTGTATGAGGCATCTATTTCACTGCTTCTGAAGAAAGACAGGGATCCTACCTCCTGTGGCAGCTATAGACCTGTCTTACTCTTAAACATAGATTATAAGATTCTGGCTAAGGTTCTCGCCCACCGCCTCCAAAGTGTGATTTCATTAGACCAGACAGGCTTTACAGTGGGGAGACATGCATTATGCATAATCACATGCATAATCTGGCTCAGAAACCAGAGTGAGTTTGAAGGTATTTCCCGTTTTGGTCTAGTTCACAAACTTTATATGCCGATGACCTTCTCTTATATATTTCAAACCCCATGTCCTCCCTCGCCCCAATTTTGTCAACTCTGGATCAGTTTGGGCACCTGTCAGGGTATAAATTGAACATTCAGAAAAGCGAGCTATTTTTTGTTAATAACTTGGCGAGATCTCTTCCACAATCCGTATTCCCTTTTAAAATAGCTGAAGAGGGATTCAAGTACTTGGGGGTATTTATTACCAACTCCTTTAGGGAACTCTTTCAGAAGAATTTTCAGCCGCTATTGAATAAATGCAAGTTGGACTTGTCCAGATGGGCTGCCCTCCCCTTATGCCTTGCAGGCCAAGTCAATCTCATTTTTATATCTTTTTCAACACATTCCAATTTGTCTTAAAAAATCCTTTTTTGCTAATCTCGACCAACAATTTAACGCTTTTATTAGACAGAATAAACCAGTATTAAAAAAAAACATTCTTCAACTTCCTAAACCTGAAGGGGGCTAACATTGCCAAATTTTTGCCACTATTTTTGGGCCTGCAACATTAATAAACTTGTATATTGCCTCCATGATGAAGGCGTAGACACTTGTCCACCCTGGGTCCACAAAGATATCATCGTCTTCTTGCTCTCTACATGCTACAATTTGTTCACAGCTCCCCATAAGTGCCCATAATGTCTCACCTAATCTGATCGTCACAAATACAATTAAAATTTGGGTCCAGTTCAGGAAGCAGCATGGCCTTCATAGAGCTTCGATTCTTGCCCCAATTTTGAATAATCATGCATTTCTCCCTTCCTGATCTGACCCTACATTTCATGTATGGTTAGATAAGGGCCTCAGAACATTAATGACCTGTGTGAAGAAGGTGTCTTCACGTCCTTTGCATCCTTGTCAGATAAATACAACTAGCCTAATATCTTCAAGTGAGACACTTTAACCAAAAAGAGTCCCCACATTTCCCAAACCGCCCTCCTGAAACTGAAATAGATCTGCGACAAAAGCGACTGATATCTGTCATTTATAATAAGATTGCACTTCTGAGCTCAGTCCCCACTCTATCGCCTAAAAATGCGTGGGAAAAGACCTTGGGGGGTAGTCATTACTGACGGCCAGTGTAGAGACACTTTAAAACTGGTTCCTTCTTCGTCTCTGTGCCAGGCACGGTCTTTGGCACGGTCTTTTACAGTGGAAGGTGCTCCACAGAGCCCATTTCACTAACGCTAATTTAGCAAAGATACTGTATATCCAAGTCACAATGATGCCTGTAACTGCTGTAAGCAGTCCCCAGCCAACCATGTACACATGTTCTGGTCGTGCCCGAGGTTGACCAATTTTTGGTCTAATATATTCCAAACTCTCAAACAGGCACTCAACACAAATTTAGAACCAAATCCCTTGACTGCTCTTTTTGGCCTCCCTTTGTCTAAAAATCTCTCAGTTTCCACACAGCGTACTATGGCCTTCACCACTTTACTTGTCAGGTGTACTATTCTCCTGAAAAGGAAACGTATAAAGTAGAGAAGCTATGGTTCTCACAGAAGGGATCTTTGGCAGCATTCTATAAAACTTGGGACCCACTGTTGGCTTATATTAGTAATAGCCTTAATGTTACCCCTGATGATGCCAAGGACACTTCTGAACAGCTGGAAAGAGAGAGTACCCCCCCTCCCCTTTTTAATGTATTTATTTTTTTTTATTATTTTTTTTTTCTTTTTTTCTAACTGTACTTATTATTTATTTATGTTGACATATGTTGTGTAATAATTTAGTCGTTTGTTGTGACTACACCTGATATGGGTTGTTGGGAGGGAGAGTGGGATTCATGTTGGGGTTCTCTTTTTGTCCTGTCTTTTTTGTACTTCACTTTAATGCAGACGTTCGGACATAATGTGAGAATGATGTATTTCTTTATATTGTCTGCTAAAATTCAATAAAGAAATTGGGGGGAAAAAAAAAAAAGAATTTATCAGCCAGGAATCAACAAGTCCATCTGAGATGAGGGATGAGGAGGGGGAAGACAAGGAGGAACCTGACATATTTGAGGATGTTGATGATGCTTAAAACATTTATGATGACTTGCATCCTTCAGTGGAATGCAACAAATCTTGTTTCTAATTGGAAATAATTTCAGAAATGAATCTGAGATTTTGGGAAAAAGACTTTCTCTGTATCCAGGAGACTTTGATGAAACCCTGTCCTGATTTTGTTATCCCAGTGTGCATATGCCTGCACAAAGACAGATCTGAAAGACCAGGAGGTGGGTGTGCAACTTTTGTCAAGGTGGGAATCCAGTATAAAGTTTGTGAATATGATACATCTCTTGAATGTATAATAATAGAAGTGTGGAGTTCTCAGGGGAAAATAAGTTTACTTAATTTTTATAATACTTGCAAACCTTTAGTCCTGAATGAACTTGAGGAATTAATTAGCAAGATTGAAACCCCTGTAATTTGGGTAGGCAACTTTAATGCTCATAATTTGGGGAGGTCAGGGAAAAGATTCTAACAGCATAATAATTGAGGACTTCCTAGATTCCAGCAATTTAGTATTAATGAATGACAGTAGACCAACTCGTTTCTAAGTACTCATTTAAAATGTCTTGTCTAGACTTAACTTTAGCTTCTCCAACATTAGCTAGAGTAGGGGAGTGGGATGTCCTGGGTAAAGTATCGATGGGTAGCGACCACTTCCCTATATTAAGTCAGTTTGGGAGGTCCTTAATTATGGATCCCGGGCTCCTAGCTAAAAGATTTGATTATGTGAGAGCTAATTGGTCTAAATTTCTTGCTCGTATAGAAGAAAGTTTGGACAACATTAATACTGATAGGACGGTAGATGAGCATAAGGAGTCTTTATGTAAAATCATCTTGAATGTGGCTTTAAAGACAATCCCATGCAGAGGGACCCCTAAGGACCGTGTAATTGTCCCCTGGACATATGGAATAGTGGAATAGTGACTGTGATAAGGCAGTGAGGGAAAAGAAACAAGCTTTTAAGGTCCTACAAAGACATCTTACACAGAATAATGTTGTTCACTTTAAAAATTGTAGGGCTCTAGCAAGAAGAATCATTAAAGATGCTAAATGGAAAAGGTGGAGATCATTTTGTGAAACATTAGGACCAGATACTCCAGTCAAACTAGTATGGTCCAGAGTTCATAAAATGTCAGAACAACAATGCCAGCCCTGAATGTTGGAGTCTCTGAAGCATTACAAAGTAAAGAAAAAGCAAATATGTGTATTAAAACTTTTCAAGCAGTTTATAATTTCACAATTCTTGGGGATGAGGACTTTAGGATGAGGGAGGAAGTGTTGAAAGCAGAAGGTTGGACATTAAATAATACTAGTGAGGAAAACCTCTCTTGTAATGTTTTCTTTTCCCTCAAAGAACTGAAGGGTGCATTAAAGGCAGGTGCATATTCCACTCCAGGACAGGATCAGATTAGTTATGAAATGCTTAAAAAGTTAGACGACATTGCCCTGGAAGAAATACTGACTCTCTTTAATTATGTATGGGGGAAAGGCAAACTGCCAACAAAATGTATGCTGTCATGATTCCTATTTTAATACCAGGAAAAGATCCCCCTTGTCCTTCTTATCGGCCCATAGCTTTAACATCTGTCCTATGTAAAACCATAGAAAGAATGGTTAATAATAGGCTAGTATACTTTCTTGAGACAAATGTTTTTTTAGGAAGAAACAATAGACTCAATTGCAATCATAGATCAGGACATTTGCAAAGGTATTATTAACAAAGAATGTGTATTAGCTGTATTCTTAGACATCAAAAGAAGCATATGATTCAATGTGGAAGGAGGGTTTAATCATTAAACTCCATGATGCTGGTGTCATAGATCGAATGTTTTACTGGATTTAGGATTTCCTCAAAAACAGATCCATCCAAGTGAGAGTTGGGGGACATTTTTCTGAAACAGTCTACATCGAAAATGGTACTCCCCAATGTCATCAGTCCTGTTCTTTTTAATGTAATGATTAATGACATACACTGGGTCAAAAAAGTATTTAGTCAGCCACCAATTGTGCAAGTTCTCCCACTTAAAAAGATGAGAGAGGCCTGTAATTTTCATCATAGGTACACTTCAACTATGAGAGACAGTGTGGGGGGAAAGAATCTAGGAAATCACATTGTAGGATCTTTAATGAATTAATTGGTAAATTCCTCGGTAAAATAGATATTTGGTCAATAACAAAAGTTCATCTCAATACTTTGTTATATACCCTTTGTTGGTCAATGACAGAGGTCAAATGTTTTCTGTAAGTCTTCACAAGGTTTTCACACACTGTTGCTGGTATTTTGGCCCATTCCTCAGTGCAGATCTCCTCTAGAGCTGTGATGTTTTGAGGCTGTCGCTGGGCAACACGGACTTTGGGGAAATCACTATTTACAGATGATGGTGCCATCTGGAAAAAAGGAAGAAATATTGATCATGTCTTTTACCAAATGCAAAAGGACATAGATTAGGATGTTCAATGGGCAAACAAATGGGGTTTTAGGATATCCTCACCTAAAAGTAAATTTATGTTATTTGGGTATAAGAGGAAAATCCCTAATTTAAATATTTCTTTGTATAACTGCCCTTTAGAATGACTTAAGGCCTTTACATTTTTGGGGGGTATGGATGGATGAGAAACTTACATGGAAATGTCAGTTAGTTAACAGATGCGAAAAAGTAATCAATATTCTCCGTAGCTTAGCTGGAAGTGAATGGGGAGCTGAAAGAGAAACTCTAATGATGATTTACAGAGTCATGATAAGATCTGTTTTAGACTATGGATGTGTGATTTTTGGGTCCGTTTTGATTTGATTTTGGAGATTTTGTGCTGTTTATATAGGATAGAGAATTCAGGATGTGTTTGTTTTTTGTGGGTTCCTGGTCATTGCGGAGTGGAGGGGAATGAAATTTCAGACCATATAATTTTCTCACACAACCATAACTATAAATGCAAAAGGCAACAGATGCTCAAGGACTTTTCAGATCAGATCAGCCATTTATTAGAGTGCCAGCAGGTGAACCTAAACATTCACCTCTATTCCACAGAGAAGGAAACCCCCGTGACACCTTAGCTAAAACATGCCTTATGCCCTCTAATGGACATACAGGGTGCAACACTTTGGACAGCGGGGCACTGTCTAACATGACAACCTTTTAACCCTAACATTTGGCTGTGCTTTTTCTCTTAAACACCACAGGTCCTTCCCTGTAGCTTAAGACTTACACAATTTCTTCTTTCCTATTCTCTAACACCAACAAAAAATGGAATATAACTCTTCCCCTTCTTTTAGTAGTGCTTATTCACCTTATTCACACGCACAAAAAGAATCAATTATGATTTGATACATCTTTTTCTGAGATATATTACAAGTCCAAACACTTGTCAATCCATCCATGAAATCCATGCAATGCATCCAGCATTTGATTTACATGCCTTTTTACACATGTTCCATTTATAGACATCATGTATCATACAGGACCCAAAACATCAGTTATTACACCATTCAACCACTTCTCCCCTGTAGTTTTTCACAGGCACAGCCTGACCTATAGAGAGAGACCTGACCTATAGAGAGAGACCTGACCTATAGAGAAAGACCTGACCTATAGAGAAAGTTTTTTTCCCAGTAGGAAAAGACTGAGACAAGTCTGGCTTCACTAGACACAGTCTAGTATGGACCTGTCTTTTCAAAAACAACTCTGCTGGTGTTTTCTTGGTGGTTGAGTGTGGCATGTTGCGATAGCTAAATAAGAAATTAGCAATACAATGTTGCAATGTCATGTCACATATGGCTTTGTTCTTGGCTAAAGATCTCTTGAAGTTTTGGACCAATCTTTCAGCCAATCCGTTGATAGGCTGGACTTTTAATGTGTCTTACAGCATTCATCTTAAGAAATTTCCCTGAAATGAACTGAGGCCCATTGTCACTACCTCTTTTGGTAACCCATATGCTGTAAACAGACTTTTTAGAGTGTCTATGATCTTGCCAGAGGCTGTAGTTTGCATGTGGAATATTTTGGGCCAGTGAGCATATGCATCCATAATCACAAGAAACATCTGCTTATTAACCTCTGCAAAATCAAGATGAATTCATTCCCATGGACATGAAGCCCATTTCCATGAATGCTCAGGTGCTGTGGCTGGCATACTGCGCTGTTTTTTACATATGTCCACGAATTCACGACATTTTCAATATCTTGCCTTAATTCGGCTCACTCCCAAAAACTTGAAGACTACTACCTCAACCACAACACACGTAGCATGTGGGAGGAAATACAGTCTGTCACAAACTACAGGAAGACCACAACAACCACAGACCCCCAGGACACCACCCTTCCAGACAGCCTTCCAGACAGACAAAATATAAACACACCCTCAAAAGCCCCTGCAACACCACGGACACTGCCTTCCAAATTACACACACAGGTCCTGAAGGCTCTGAAGAAGGTGAACCTCCACAAGGCTGTGGGACCCAGTGGAGTGCCACCCAGACTACTTAGGGCCTGTGAGGAACAACAGGCTGGTGTGTACACCAACATCTTCAACACATCACTATCCCAGGTCGTAGTCTGCCGTACCTTCAAAACCTCCACCATCATACCAGTCCCCAAAAGACCGGACACACTCGCCCTAAATGACTTCAGGCTAATGGCTCTTACACCAGTAGCCATGAAATGCCTAGAAAAACTAGTCCTCAACCACATTAACCACATTCCGGGCACCGGGCACTGTTGACCCCCCCTCCAGTTTGCCTACCGCCCCAACCGATCATTAATACCCCATAGGCCTAGACTGCTGGGGGAACAGCCATTATGCAGCGAGCACTCTCATTCTCTTTATGTCTCTCTCTCTCTTTCTTTGCTGTCTCCTTCTCCCTCCTCTCCTCCCCAAACGCTCATACTTTTATCATGTCAATAACATTGTTTTCTCTCCCGTCCCCTAGTTTGTGCTCTTCCTCCTTCCCTCTCTCTCTCTCTCTGTCTTTTTTCACAGATATGATTCCTGATTCCAGAGCTTCAACACCACAGCTCAAATATTATAACTATAACCATTACCATATATCATATAGCTACTTGTTACTGCTAAGGTTAATTATTTTCATCCACCCTTCATCAATGGCTTGTCCTCTTCTGAGGGTCCCACGAGGAGCTGGAACCAACCCCAGATGGTGGCAGCATATGTCACACCCTGAATGAGATGATGATGATAATTGTTCTTAATGTTACTGATTCTTGAATCATCTTGGTCTCTGTCTTTCATGTCTTTTCTCTCTGTGAATTTTTGATGCTTTGTTTGTAACTTGTAACTGCTGAACTTGTCTCTGTATATGTGACACCTACTGCACGTCTGTCCGTCCTGGAAGAGGGATCCCTCCTCTGTGGCTCTTCCTGAGGTTTCTCCCATTTTTTCCCTTAAAAGGGTTTTTTGTGGAGTTTTTCTTCACTCGATGTTAGGGTCTGAGGATAGAGGGTGTCACATGCTGTAAAGCCCTTCAAGGCAAATTGTGTTTGTGATGCTGGGCTATATAAATAAAATTGACTTGATTTGACTTGGACGACACTGTAGCAATAGCCCTCCCCTACACCCTGCAACACCTGGAGAGCAGTAAAATGTATGCCAGGATGCTCTTTATGGACTACAGTTCTGCCTTCTGGACTTCCTGACTGAAAGACCACAGGTGGTGAAGATGGGAGGACGGGTGTCTGCTGAGCTCACAGTCAGCACAGGAACACCACAGGGCTGCTGCCTCAGCCCCAAACTCTTTACCCTGTACATGCACGACTGTGTCTCCACCCAGGATGGCAACATCATCATCGAATATGCTGATGATACCACCATCTTGGGGCTCATCAAGAGGGGAGATGAGTCAGGGTACAGGGCCCTGGTCGACAACACCATTGTCTATGGAGAGGAGAACGACCTCATCCTCGACACAGACAAGACCAGGGAAATAATTTGGACTTCAGGAAGAATCCTCCTCCTCTACAGCCTCTCTTCATCAAAGGGACTGAGGTGGAGAGGGCAGACAGCCACGGATTCCTGGGACTGCAAGTCACATCTGACCTGAGCTGGACTCAGAACACCACAGCCACAGTGAAAAAAGCCCAGAAAAGGCTCCAATTCATCAGGCTGCTCAGGAAAGCTGGCCTGAACCATCGTCCTCTCACCCACGCCTACAGAGGACTGATAGAGAGCATCCTCACCACTGGCATCACTGTCTGGTATGGGAACACCGCACAGGGAGAGAGGAAGGCTCTGCAGAGAGTTACAAAAACTGCGGAGAGGAGTTTCTTCCTGGCCACAGTCAGACTGATGACAAATCAAAATCAAAACTACTAAATCTGTGAAAATTAACAAACACTGAGTTACCTTAAATAACATGTGCAATATTGATATTATTTTACTGTTGTATCCAATGTTGTACAGTGCTTCTATATCTTTTATATTATTTTTATAGTTATTATTTCTATTTTTTATATTTTCTATGCTCTTGCTACTGTTCTTATACTGTTTTTTATTTAAAAACTGTTGACTCTGGAAGCCTGCACAAGATTTCCAATGTGCTTGGACTGTTGGTTTATGCACAAATAGCAAATAAAAACCTTAAACTTTAAACCTTAAATCTCTTCAATTTTTCAGAAATCTCAAACACGGCTGCACTGGTGTCTATTTCCATTTTTAACCATTTCAGGTTTCGTCTCTATTGGAAACAATTCTAGGTCTCCAACGTTACTGGCCTGGTACTGTGTGACAAAGCCCGGCTCCGATGCAGTCTCTGCTGTCTTGGCTGTCCGTTTCTCCGACTCAGCAGGCGATGTTGTCGTCTCCCTCTTTAGTGAAACGACGTCCCCTGGCATATCGTCTGGTAGGCTGTGCACTCCAGCCTTCATCTTGCACATTTGGTCCATTTGGTCGGTTTATCTTTCCCCCCCTCTTGTTGGGATCTGCATGCCTTGGTGATGTGTCCTTTTTTCTTGCAAACCCTGCATTCTACCACCGCTCTCTTCCTTTTTTGACATGTTCACCTTGGAAATGGCGTTAGCCTTGAAAGCTTTGTGTGACCACTGCTGCACATTTTGCTTTGTTCCTTAATGATTTATCAATCACTTTATTAAAATTAAAAAAACTGCTTCTACGGGCTACAGTGTCAAGTATTTAGTGCGACCTACCTTTACACTTGAATTTTAGTTCATGTCGTTAAATATCTGTTGTGAAAAAGTTCTGTTATACCAGATTTAATGAAGACATGCTTGAGCATCACATACCCATGTATGAATTTAACTCATACATGTGTCTTGCTAGTTCCATTCCAAATGCCAAAGATCACAGTAAATTATTTGATAACACTTCATAGGTGTTCATCCCTATCAGTTGTCAACAAGGCTTTTGCTTGTCAACACTGTCAGGTTTTTTAACCATTTAAAATATAAATTCCTCTTTGTTTGACTTATTTTGTTTACAGTACATACTCCAGTTGAACTACATGCCATGATACCTTTATATTATCTAACTCTGTGTAAGAACAACATTACATGTACTTAAGGACTGTACATATTTACTGACCTGATCTAAAAACATGTTTTTTTTAAATGTCAGGCAGAGTTGACATAAATTGTTTGACTAAACTTCTAAAACAAGGTTATAACCAAAGTCATCTTTAACATGGTTTGTCAGCTGGGACTTTTACACATACATTTCTTTTTGAAATATACATAAAAATGGGTTCGGTTTAGCCCTACCCAAAAATATCTCAATATGTCAAGAAAATCAATGGCACTACTAAGGGTTTGACATTGTTTGTGTCACAGTTCTGCTCCATGACTCACCTTCCAGTACTTTTCCACTCGCCCCTCCTCTATTCCACCCTGCCTGTCACGACTTCCTCATCAGTCAACTCAGCTCACCTGTGTACCACTACTCTCCCACTCAAGCACCAGTATATAAGACAGATTGTTCTTCACTCCCCTGATGCCAGACTTTCCAGCCTTGATTTTTGGGATTGATCTTAATCTTAATCAGGTTTGCCCTGACCTACTGAGAACTGTTGCCCAGTGTAAAAAACGGTTCAATGATGTAAGAAGAAGGGCCAAACAAAAGCTCTCTGAGCACTGGAGGCAGACAGTGGGCACTGGGGTGCTCATCAGAGGCCACGATGTGCATCACCAAGTGGACCACCTCGCAGGATAGATGTAATCTGTTCTTGTGTCATGGATAGGAGTAAAAAATTAAGTGATAGACATGGCAGTAAATTATTCCAGGCATTAATCGTGTGGTCAAGGCCACCCTGGAGTATCAATATAGTCTCAGTTCCTGTCCTTGTAATGGAAAATCCCTATATCTAATATAATTTCATAATATCAACCATGTTTTTAATATATCTGCTTCATTATATCTTCTACTGAGGAGGCCTGCACTGTTTCAGTGCCAGTCTCAACCAGTCTCCATTTTCTCCAAAGGAATCCGTAAAGCTTACCTCCCACACTTTCATCTTTCGATACTCCATTTGATTTATTTTGGTCTTAACTGCTTCTGCCTTTTATGGACATATAGCCTCCTCTTTTTTGACTATAAGAAGCTGTGACTCACTCCACTTTTTTGAACTCCTTTGCAGACCACCTTGTGCTCTGTAGACCTGTTTCTTCTGCAGAATTAAACATAAAAGACAATCTGGTGGACTCTCAAATTACTTTATTTCTATCTCACCCGGGAACACATGAAATTTCCAACTTGGAGGAGGATATCCGGGAATTTGTTAATGCCTGTTCCATCTGTAATCAGCACAAGCTCTCTTGCCAGGCTCCTGCTGGACTTCTGCAACCCCTGCCCATACCTCATCCTCCCTGGTCCCACATCTATTCAATTCTATTCAATTAATTTTTTTTGTATAGTGCCAAATAAAAACATACATTTTCTCAAGGCACTTGTTAAGTCCCTGGCTTATGGGAACCAGGGGGCAGTAACATGTGTGTGTGTCTTCCAACTCCTCTCTCCAAAGAAAGCCAAAAGTCAAGTCAAAGTATAGCAGTTTTATTGACTTCGAATGAGAACAATGCCAAAATAACAAACAAAACTTCTGTAATGAACCTAATCTTACCTCCTGTAAAGAAAACAGAAAATAAATGACAAGAAAACCTACCTAAGCTCCTAACATAAAAACAAGAGTAAAGAAAGGTGAAACAAAAATTCTCTCTCTCCTACAACTGCTACCTTTGTTTTCATGTAACATCAAATTAAACATTCAAGTATATTATATCTTTTACTAACAGTCAAGAAAACTCTCTAAAGAGCAATAACTTTATGTTACAAAGTTAACCACACGAATTTCACTTACCTAACTTACAACAAGAAACAACTAATAATACTATCGACATCAGTTTCAAATCTACTAGCAATGGGTTTGTTTGGAAGCCCTGAGTGTAGTCTGAGAAGGGTTTATATAGTCCAGGCCCACGATGAGCTAAGTTCTCTTCAAATGAAGTCAGTGTGCCACCTGGTTGCTGACATCCACCTGAGAGATTGACAGTCACCCAGACACACCTACATCACACACGCACATCACACTCACAAAAGGGGAGAGAACTACACATAATGCCAAAACATGTGAACTAGCGTCATAACACCTCCCCCTCAAAGATCAAACATTTCCCCCTAAAAGAAATGTTTGAATCACTCAAAAATAATCAAACAACACATTCAATATCTGGAAAGAGCATCAGCCAAGACATTTTCCAAACCTTTTTTATAACAAATCTTAATGTCAAAGTCTTGAAAAAACATGGACCATCGCATGAGTCTCTGGTTGCTGTTTTTCATCTGCGAAATGAACACAAGTGGGTTATGGTCAGAAAAGACAACAGTTGGCACAGAACTTGACCCAATGTATACTTCAAAATTCTATAAAACCAATAAAAGAGCTAAAGACTCTTTTTCAATAGTACTGTAATGTAGCTGGTGCTGTTTGAACTTTTTTGAAAAGTAGCATAGGGGATGGTCAATACCATGCTGGTCCTTGTTGGAGATTCGCGTCCCCCTCAGTTGCCGGGATCCAACGACCTAATTACGCCCTTTGACTGAGTGTCAGTATGTGATACATCACTATGGTGTGATGTAGACTAGGCCAATCAGAATTGTGTCCTTGAGTCATCACCTTTTAGGGCAAGTGCATGGGAGAATCGAAACAGGGTATTCTTTGTGTCTTATCAGTTCTGTGAGCGTATGCCTGTTCAGTTGCTTCTTGGTAAATTTCCACTCGGTGGAGCCGAGAGAGAGTCACATATGCATCATTTTAACATCCTCCTGCAGAAGCACCGCACCTGCTCCCAGTGCACTAGCATCCACCTCGAGCCTGAACGGTCTTGTGAAGTCTGGGGCAGCAAGCACAGGGGAACTGCATAGGAGAGCTTTTCTGACCACTGGAAAGGTGACTTGGGACTGGCTAAGCTTGTCAAAGGTGCAACAACATCTGAAAATTTTTTACAAAAAGCACAATAGTAACCAGCCATCCCCAGAAAACGACGGAGCTCACGGCGTGTTTGAGGAGGCGGGAAATCAAGAATGGCCTGCACTTTGGCAGTTACTGGACAAACACGACCCTGCCCTACTTGTTTACCTAGGTAGGTAACAATGGCTTTACCAAATTCACATTTGGCCAAGTTCAGTGTCAGAGAAGCGGCACGTAGATGTTCAAACATTTCACTAAGTGTTTTCAGTCCAGGAGGATGAATGAGCCACAATGTCATCCAAATAGGCTTCACAGTTCACAACACCACTCAAGATTATTTTCATTAGACGCTGAAAGGTGGCAGGTGCATTTCTTAACCCAAAAGCCATTACTGTATACTGTAGAAAGTTATCCGAAGTAACAAATGCACTGATTACTGAAGCACGTGGGATCAGAGGGACCTGCCAGTATCCTTTTAGAAGATCTAGTTTAGTAACACAGTCATCCATACGAGGAAGCGGAAACAAATCAGATTTTGTGATTGCATTTACTTTTACAATAAAAAAGTGCTGAAAAATTCTAATTAAGTAAAAGTATCTTTATTTTGCATAAATCTTACTCAAGTAAAAGTAAAAGTACCCATCTAAAAAGCTACTCGAGTAAAAGTAAAAAAGTA
The DNA here is from genome assembly GCA_016785285.1 of Brachirus orientalis. Taxonomy (NCBI): domain Eukaryota; kingdom Metazoa; phylum Chordata; class Actinopteri; order Pleuronectiformes; family Soleidae; genus Brachirus; species Brachirus orientalis. Next base: position 417,675 of record JAFBJR010000245.1, on the reverse strand, counting down.
CTTCATTTAAAATGTAATTTGAGTAAAAGTTACTTAGTTACCTTCAATTATTTGATGTAAAAAGGATGAGTCATAAATCTAATCCAGCACAAGTTGTTTTTAATCAACTTTAGGTGGTCTAGAGTAAACTTTGTTCAGACCACCCCATGAAACATTTTCTAATACAAAAACATAAATTGCATATCCAAACTCAAAGTGTTCGGGACACTCACATTTTAAAGACAACTGAGCTTAATAACACGGTGCTCTTCCTTCTTTTTATATAAAATATAATTGACAAATTAACTGCATAATGTTTACAACCTGTTGAGAGGTATATTGTGCAAACTATGTTCAGACCACCTCATGAAACATTTTGAAATACAAGAGGCATAAGTTGCATGTCCAAACTCAGTGTCCAAGACACTCACATTTAAACGACAACTGAGCTTAGTAACATGGTGCTCTTACTTCCTTGTTCCATGCTTACAACCTGTTAAGAGGTATAATCTGCAAACTATGTTCAGAGTCAGACTAAACCAAAAAAGCACATGTGGATACAAAAGTGCCAAATTCTGAATTATATAGTCCAACTCACAACACTACCATAAAAAAAGAAAGAAAATTAAACTAAAATCAAAGTATCCAAAACAGATAAAAAATTGAGCAACTACTTAGTAACAAACTGTGCTCAATTTTTCTTTCTATATCAATTGTCCTAATTAACAAACGAGCACACTGACTGCTGATATAAGAAATAAAATAAAGTGTCATGCCCCACAGCATATTCTGCCCACTGGATACTACAGTATTAGACTGTAAAGCTCTTGTTCAGTTTGAGCAGCAGTTGGTTTTCAAAATTTGTAGCGCTAATCCGTGCTCTCTTTGCTGTGAACAACAAACCAGCAGAGCTGAAAAGACGCTCACAGGAGGCTGAGGCTGGAAGGCCTGTGTTGAGTTTCAGGGACAGTTTTTTAATATTTGGAAAAGAGTTCAGAAGATCCATACTTTCTGAGACACAGGCAAGGTAGCCCTCTAACTCCCCTGAACCCTCTGACCTTCTGGACTTCATGGTGGAGAAGAAATCCTCTTCATCTGAGGACTGTTGTCTTTGTCCACCGTGCTCCACTTCTGTCTCAGCCATGTTCAAGGTGATGTCTGATATAGAGTAGACCTGTTTAATGACCAACAACATTGGGCAATTAAGCACTGAGTTGTTTGTTCTAAGAGAGTTCTACAAACAACTACAACTTCAGATGACAGACAGTAGTATTCTGTATTGTAATGTTATTACTATGTATTTGTTGGTAGAAAACAAATGAACAAGACTTAAATAAACTACTGATCAGTGTGATATTAAACAATGAAATCACACCTGCTTCTATGACTTCAGCTTTCTCAGTCCAGCCAGTCTTACATTTTGGTAGAAGGATTGCTGCAGAGATCAGTTCAGGGTCCTCTATCATCTCTCCAAAGCACTTTTGGACACCATGCTGAAGTGCCCTGATGAGTGGCAGACACATCTTGGTGGACGCTTCCTGCCTTTTCAGTTTTGACTGTAATTCAAAGATCACTGGGAGCAGCCAACCAAAGTGTGTGTTGGTCTCTGACTGAAGAGTGTTTAATGCCTTTAGCACTGGGCTCATCACATAGCAGAACTCATTCAGGAAAGCAATTTCTGCTTGACTCAACCTGCACAAGATAAATAAAACACATAAAACTGTAACGTTTCTTACAAGAAGGATTTGGATTGCGCAGCCATATACAATAAATATAGTCTTGAATCAGCACTATTTTCTATTGATCATGAATTATGACAAATGTTATTAATTAAATATTTTCAAATGCACAGAAAAACTCACATTTTCAGTTTCAATTCTTCATAGACACTCCTGATAGCATCCTCCCCTTTTTCTTTTATGATCCGTATGATTCTCTCCACAGCCAGGTATGTTGAATTCCATCGTGTCTTATTAGGTCGGATGAGCTGAAGACCACATTTATCCTCCACAACTTCTGCTGCAGTGTGTGAGCGGCCTGACTTATTCCACATAGCTTGGCATTTCCCAAAGGCGGCACGTGACAGCCTCTTGTAGGTGTCATTCTGCTGTTCTGCAATGTCAGCATCTGTTGTGGCAACTAAGTTCAATTCAAGTGACATGCACATCTTTGATGTTTGGGAAGCTGGTACTCCAGGCCGTTGTCTTGCTCTAGGATGCTGAATGTGTCTTGGTAACATCAACACCATCATCATCTGAACAGTCTTGGTCTGTATCTGACTCGGCATCCTCATCCTCAGACTGGCTATGCTCACCAAAAACACTGAATGCTTTAACGAAGTTTGACCCACTATCTGTGGTAGTTCTGATCACTTTCCCCCGTATTCTATAATGGCAGTGGATCTCATCCAAGACACCCGCAAGCACATCAAAGGTGTGTGACCCTCTTAACCTCTTCCATGGCAACACAGCAGATCTCCTCTCGAAAGATTTACTAAGTAGTAAATCTTAGTAAGTATTAAATGAAATATACCTAATTATATCAAAATTATATTTTATTTTGTATTATTATGTTTATGGAGTTAATTTTATTTATTCTTCTTTTGCATTTGGGTTTAGTTTACTATTATTAACCTGTTCTCGTGTTGTTGTAAAAAAAAAAAAAAAAAAAGCTTGCTTCTGGCGTGCAAGAATTCTGGGATATGGTCAGCTGTGAAGGATCCACCAGAACTATCCTTCCCAGCCGAGCTAACGTCGGCCGCATTCGAAGGAGTCGACGTAAACCGGTCGAAATGGGACAGCCTACGTCGCTGCGCTGTGACGCATTTTGACAACAAAGGCAGAAGGCCGACGAATCCACACTCCGCAGGTGCAGTACCTTAAATGGGACACAGCCATTGACAGTCACCCAGACACACCCACACCACACCCAGACACACCCACACCACACTCACACACCCACACCACACTCACAAAAGGGGAGAGAACTACACATAATGCCAAAACATGTGAACTAGGGTCATAACAGCGCTGTACATAGTAAGGCCAAAACCTTTACAATATAACAGAGAGAAAAGAAACCCAACAGTTCACATCTAACTGGACTTTGTTGCTGGTCTTCCACCATCCAACGGGAATACCACAATCCTTACGGTGGTAGGTGGTTCTGGAAGATGGCCCACTTTATGCCCTTGTCCAAACTTCCTTCAGCTAAAGAAACAGCTGAACTGATCATCCAGAACATCTTCCAGCTCCATGGTCTACCCATTGATGTGGTCTCTGACCTGGGGCCGCAGTTCACATCAGTTTTCTGGAAGGAGTTCTGCAACCTCATTGGAGCTACTCTCTTCTGGTTCCACCCCCAGTCCAATGGCTATACTAAGAGAGTGGATCAGGAGATGACTCTATGCTGCATTGCTTCCAAGCACCCATCATTTTGGTCTCAGCAGTTATTATGAGTGGAGTACACTCATAACACCTTGATGAGCACCTTGCCCTCCAACCTGGGTCCAAGCCAGAGCAGCACTGCACCATTCAGCTGACTGGAATGCCACCACTGTCAACCGATAAGGTATGGCAGCACCAACTTACCAAGTGGGGCAAATGGTGTGGCTGTCCACCCAGGATCTTCCTCTACAAATGGAGTCTGACACCACTCATTGATGAAATGAGTAAACTCTTTTTTTTTTTTCAAGAAATATTCATTGCATTCCATTTGTGCCCATAGTCATTCTCCTTACACATTTCCAAGTTTGTAGCCTTATTCAGTTAACAGACAGACAGTCCGCTGTTCTTTGTAATTATACAAAAATGTCATATCTCGTTTAACAATTTGGAAGCGTGAACATATTTTTTTTTAACCTTAACCAGCTACACTGACAGTTTTCATAATTCTATCACACACACACACTACCAGTCAAAGGTTTGGACACATGTTTTTCTTTTTTTTATATTAGATTCTCACCAAAGGCAAGTATGTTTTATATTTTAGATTCCTCAAAGCAGCCCCCCCTTTGCTTTGTTGACAGCTTTGCAAACCCTTGGCCTTCTCTCAATGAGCTTCATGATGTAGTCACCTGAAATGGTTTTCACTTCACAGCTGTGCCTTGTCAGGGTTCATTTGTGGAATTTCTTGCCTTCTTAATGGGGTTGGGACCTAAATCTTAAATGTTAAAATAATATTTTGTCAACTTTCATTTCCTGTGCAGCCTCGTTTCTGCTTTGTATTTTCAGGAGGCTTGCACACCTGCTCCTCATTTTGTCATGATCGGTCTCCTGGCTGGGGGTTGTCAACTTCCTGTATTTTATTGTTGCATTTCCTGTTGATGTCATGTGGTTAACTTGTGCTTTTTGGAGGCTGGGAACACAGCTGGGCAAGCTGAGTGATCTGCACAGCTGCACCTAATCTCCTCATCAGGGCCTGCCTTTATAGACCTGGTCTTCCTGCCTCCTCCTTGTCAGCGCGTCATGTTTGCAGTGTTTGGTAACTCACGTCACAGTCGAATCTGCTCTAGTTCTAGTTTCTCGTTTTTTGCAGTAGTGCTCTTTACAACCGTGCTAATCCTTCGTTTCCCTTTTTCCCTAGACTCCCGTTGTTTCCTGAGCTCAGCCTAACCAGCCGGCCAGCCTCAGCGTTTTGTGTTTTTTATTGACTGATTTCCTTAGTTTTTTGTATGTTAATAAATCCCTTTAGTGTTACTCTCTCTAGTCCCTGCCTTTTTTGGGTCCTTTTGGGTCCTTTAGTTCTCCTTTTTACGATTCTCACGAATCATCACACATTCCCTGATTTGTTTGGTTCCTTTAAGAGCCTGATCTTTGCTGCAGCAGGTGTCGGCGCGTCTCACGTTCAATTTTGTACATACCTGTACTAGTTCAGCTTAGCTGTGCACCTCACTAAATTTTTGATTTTGTTTTTTTTTTTTAACCTGTCCTGTCCGCTGCCTAGGACATGTAGTACCATTGACTGCATGCCTTGTGGTGTTGAACAGATTTGCTGTGATACTCGTCCTGTACTTATTATAGATTTTATTCTTTTTCATTTATTTTTTTGACTGTGTGATGTTGGGTAGCCGGACCGCTTGTGTTTGTGTGATAGCACATATCTGTGTATATGTGTAGGGGTTGTCATTAGAGGACCAGGGCCCCCACACCCAGGGGACGGACGCCTGTGGGGCAGTCATCAGGGATAAATGTTTGGCTTATTCAGTGTTCTGGGTCTTTCAGCATCTTGACCGCTTGGGTGCTGATCGAACTCCTTTGCAAAGGAAAAATAAAATCTTGTCGGCCGGCAGATGTCTCTATTTCATTTCTCCACCAGCAACAGAGAATTTCCACAACACAGACAGAACCTGAGCCCACCAGGAGCAAAACCTCCAGGCACTGAGAGGGGCCATAGGGGATAAGCATGGTGAACACCCATGAGGTGACTCATGCCATATACCCCCATATACCCCCCATCCCACCCGGATCCCCAGCCAAGAAGGGAGGCAAGCTCACCCAGGCCAGAGACACACCAGGGACCAGGGCAACCCACCCACAAGCACCACTAACGTAACAGAGCCAGGCCCACCCCACCCAACCGAGAGGTAGGCCCCCAATGAGCACAGTCCCCCAGACGAGGTGAGGCCTATGCACGGGGCAGTGCAGTGTCCCCTGTGGTAGAGTCTGCGAGCCCCCACCCAATCCATAACCCAGAGGTAGTCCATATCGGGCCCACACTCTGCCCCCTCAGCCCCCAAGGACCCCCTGCATGACTCCCACACTATCATCCCCAGGGGTAGGAGACGCACTAGTCCGTCCCAGGATGCCGCCGGGGCACTGTAGTGCGTGCCGCCCTGCCACACTGGGGAGCAGACCATAAGGGATCTCCACCCCCCCACCACCAGGAGCCAGCCCCACCCCAACAACCCAGTGGGCCCCAGTATGTTGAGACCTCAATTCCCCACCCCTACCCAGGCGTAATGGCAGCCCAGCACAAGCCCAAGGCCCACCACATCCATCCCCCACGCACTCCCCACGCTAAGGCGGCTCAGCACCCAGGATCCCCGACCCACCCCTCGAGAGGCCAACCAGCAGGGACACAGGCGCCCACCTGCTCTAAGTGATGTGTTCAATTAGTGGTGGATGCCCAGGTTAAATCAAAATCAACCAATTGGTTTTTTATGGAAGCAGACGTTCTCTCCATTGAGATATGGTCTAGCAATAAGTTTCTATATTGTTTTATATTTAGGTTTTTCTTGTTTTTCCAATTCATGAGGATAGTTTTCTTGGCAATGCTTAGGCTGGTAATCAGTAAGCGTGAATTTTTCCATTTCTATATTTATTACAGTTAAATAACTGCACAGTGCGGGGGACGGTGGTATGGTGCATCTGAGATATGTTGAGATGTCCTCACATACCTTTTGATCCTGGTTTTTAACTCCTCGTTTCCTTTGTTCCAGTTTTTTATTTGATTTGTAACTTTAGTTTTTAGTGTCCCTTCAATGGAGGACTTATGACCTGTAAACCAGGCAGCCAGCGACACTGACAATGCACTGCTAAATGCAACAGTAGAGCTCCTTATGGATGAGAACCACTTTCAGCGTTACTTTTGCATCACAAGCAGCTAATTTTCTGACTTTTTAGCCTGTACTGAAGCCAGGACGGAGTTTCCCAAAGTCATTGCAGGGTTAATTACCAGGAAGGGAAATATATCTCCTGCTACATAATGATCAGATTAAACTTTCTGATTTCCCAGCTTCTCCTGGTTTGAATTGTCCACAAATGCTGGGTTGTGGACAACAAAATATATTCAAGAGTGACAACATCTCAAGGCCCAATCAACATATCTTCACATCATCTGACAAGAAAACAATCGATATATGTAGATCATTTGTGAAAACAATGAGAGGTTGCAGCTCTACCTGTAGAAGCCTGCTTGATTCTCTGACTGGAGTCACAATTGCCATAGTGTTGCCAGCTCTATCTCAGTGCAACTGCAGAGGCCTTAAACCGCTATTTCACTCATGTTGGGTTTCTCTCTGTAATATTGTAAAGGTTTCTGCCTTACTATTTACAGTGCCTTGATAATGTATGTTGTGATTTGGCACTATACAAATAAAATTGATTTGAACTGAATTCATTTTATGGATGTGGTATTTTCCTGTAAGACATACAAGTTAGATTAGAATTGCAGTTTAGAAACAAGAACATATTTTTCGAAACTAGTTTGTTAGTACAAGACAAAATTAGAAATTAGAGATTAGAAGAACCACTGGCAGTCTGTATCAGATAAATATTTTATCTAATTGATTTTGAAGATTTGGTTGATAGTCTGAAAATGTAACACGTTGAAGCCTCCTTCAGATAGTTTTCTTATACATGTTTTCCTTTTAATATATTCAGTCTTGTTTTTCCAGATAAACTTAAATAATAGAGAGTCAATATATGCACATGTTTTGGGGTCAACATAAAGTGAAATGGCAGGGTAAACTAATCTTGAAGCGCCCTCAGCCTTTAATAATAGAACACGGCCTTGTATACTAAGGTCTCTTTGTAACAGGCAATTTAGTTTGGCAAATGTGGTTTCATCACGACCCGATTTGCACTTTGCATGTGTGAAAGAGTGACTACTGACTTTATTTGCTAATGACAGTTGTACATTGACTACTACCACTAAAAATAACATAAAAATGTGAACTTTATTTCATAGAGTTAACTAGTCAATTGAACGATATCGTAAAAAAAAACAACTGTATTTTATTTTAAAAGACATGATTGTGGCCCATAATTTATGGGTTATTTTATTGTTAAGCGTTATGGCAAAATGTTACACGTAAAAACACGAAATCAGCGGCTTTTATTTTGAAAGCCAGATTGAAAGGAAATTGTGGTATGAAAGACTGGCTAATGATTATTGTGCATGAAGAAAAAAGTCCGGTCATTCATGTACACATCCACCACGTATCTTTTGTTTTTAGTTGCACGGTAAAGTGAACATAATCACTAAAACCAATAAAACCAAAGGCAAGCAAAAACGTGTATTTTATTTAACAAGAATAACTACTAAATGAAAGATAACATTAAAAAGTGCATTTAAAAATAACTAAAAACGAGAGATAACATAAAACGTATATTTTATTTTCTAAGAATAAGTAGTAAGATGAGAGCTACTATAAAAAGGTCTGTTTTATAAGAATGACTACAAATACTAATATCATCGTGTATTTTATTTTTCAAAGAATAACTCATAAAACAAAACGTAAAATCAAAACGTGTATAAATTTTATAAATATATAAAGACTACTTGGAACGTAATTTAACATCATTTCATTTAAAATCCCTGAACCTGCCATAAATTGATTTGGCGGTCACAGGAAGTGGTCACACTTCGCATATGCGCAGTGCAAATCGGGCAGCGATGCAAGTTGGATAGTGACAGGTTTCCGTTACAGAGGAGACACACACAGCCTACAAGTGACAGCCACAGATATTTCCACGCCACAGTCCAACCTAAAGCGGCGGCGGATCAGCCTTCGACGCGGTGTTGGTGTACGGGTGAGAAGCTAGTGCTTACATGCTTTTGTTAGCTCAGTGCTAGTGTTTGTGTGTGACTGTGTGTGGGAGGCTGGGTTAGCTACATGGACGTAACTCCGTAACTCCACTGTAAATGAAAGCAGCCTTTATGTTGACAACTCATTTGGATAATATTTTTTCTTTATTTATTCTTTATTTTTTTTATTTGGATAATTCTTTAATTTCATCTCATCACACAGTTGTAAGGAGACGGTAGTCACTATGCTACATTAGACAAATGTAGTTTTTATTTATTTAAACAAAGAGCTGACGTGGAGCTTACCTGCTGCTGAATAACCGCCCCATTATTGAGCAGCAGGTAAACTCCACGTCAGTTCCTTATTTAAATAAATTTCACTTGTATCTACAAATAAATAATCTTTACCTCGTCACAGTAACCAAGAAATGCAGCTCACTCACCTCCACTCAAATCCAGTACTTTTAAAAATAAATCCTTTAACCTGGACAAAAACCAAGACCCTGAGAAAAGTTTATTTATTACCATTTACTAGTTCTCACCGTAGTCCAGACATGAGTGTTATGTGAATATGTTCTTGTAATAAGCAGCTGAACAACATTATTAACATTGTGCCGTCTCTTTTTTGACAAACATTCCATTTTAGAAATAAATAAAATGCCCCATTGTGACATTTAAAGCTATATTAGACACAAATTATAGACACATTTCATCTTCTTCTTTAATCATTTTGTTAGTTGTACATTTTTATCATTTAAAGACAGTTTCTCAGAAGACATTCTCGCATCTTTTTGAAGGGAAAAGCACAGATGATGTCAATGTTTAATAGTGAAGCCATTGTTAACACCTTGCATGTTGGAAACGTTCCTTATTTTTTGTTCCTGCTGTATCATTCAAGAGCTTCTTATAAGAAAAGTACACAAAGAAACCTGATGCTCATGACTCATGAATATAGTTGATGAGATGTCTTTTTCAGCTTATTCCTCAAAATAGTTTTCAGAGAACTGAGAACACATCTGTTCCAGGCAAAGCAAACTAGTGCTGTCACTATGATCAGTGCTGTCACTAACATTTCTTAATCCCCTCAGGATCCATGATGCGGGGATAAAGAAAACCAAAAAGCTGATGACATCTGTTTTATTTACACAAATTTATTTTAAATGTAGCAGGTTTTTTGGAAAGTTTTTTTGAAATTTTTAATACATGTGCTCCATAATTATAGTCTAAAAAACACTCGTTTACAAAGTACTCTATATATGTTTTGTTTTAAAAGCAGTTACCCTTTTACAATGAAAGTGTTGGTGACAGGAGGGAGTGGCTTAGTGGGCCAGGCCATACAGCATGTGGTCAAGGAGGAGCGGGGAGCCAAGAAGGGGGAAGAATGGATATTCCTCTCCTCCAAAGATGCCGACCTCACGTGAGAGCCACATATTCAGTGACCACCACTGATCTGTCAACGCATTAAACACTTTTCTCATGCACTTGTTGACATGTCTTCAGGAAATGGGAGGAGACAGAGGCACTGTTTCACAAGCAACAGCCAACCCACGTCATCCACTTGGCTGCGATGGTTGGAGGGCTTTTTCGAAACATGAAGTACAACTTGGATTTTTTCGTAGGTCTCTCTTCTGCTGTCAATGCTAACTACAGTTGTGCACCAACTGTAGGAAATGTGTTGGTTGTAGATTTGTGTTCAATTATATTTAAAGTATATCAAGTATACTTTGTGGTCAGGGAAGTTTTACAGCAGCATGTATGACAAAGAACAAACAACCTACGAGGACATGTAATACACAGAATATTGCACCGAAATACATGCCAAAGTAAAGATACATAGAATTACATGCAACACCTGACACTGAAGTGACACAATTTAAGATTTTTAACCTTTAAATAATATCCAAGATTATTTTTATTGTACATGAACTTATAACGGGGTGAATATGACAGCAAAAACAAAACAAAACACACCTCACCATGTTCACAGACTTAACTTTTATCTGGATTGATGGAATGGACTGTAACTGATGATGGGTCACTCCATTTCTATCTGTATGTCCATATATTAGGGTCAGCACCATGGCGTTTTTTGTATGGGTAGTTTTTGTGTCTAATATATATTGAAAAAATGATGTTTGTACAGTAGAACTCATTCAGAGCTCACTGGTAAGGTTGGCTTGTCAACAAATGCACTACAACATATACTTTATGACAGTTTTAACAAACAATATCAATTCACAACTGTAGGGGGACCCTAAGAGCAAATCCTGCGTTGTGCCCACTTGCTCAATCACGTTGACCTTAATGAGTAAGGCATCATGAACTTTTTTTTGTCATGACTGATACAGTATGTTTTTCCACCATAGAGGAACAATGTCTATATCAATGACAACGTACTGAGGGCAGCACATGAAGTGGGTGCTATTAAGGTTGTGTCGTGCCTGTCCACCTGCATCTTTCCAGATAAGACCACCTATCCCATCGATGAGACCATGGTAAGAGTCTTTTTACTAGCTATAAAGCAGTACACAATTTTGTTTTGAGTTTATCAGAACACAAAATTATGTCCTTAACTATTCAACCTTTTGTAAATTATTATAAATTTGTTTTTTGAAAACAAATTCCTAAAGTTGTCTTATAAAATGGCTATTTATTTAAAATTTGGTAAAAAAAAAAGAATAAATAAATCAAAAGTCAAAATTAGCAGTGTCATTAGCTTAACACTAGTCTTCACTCTGACATTCTGAGACCTCCATCGAAAAGCTTTGTTTATTTGTTTGGTGGGGTCTTGGGCCTCTGCCACCTTTCTATGCCTGGGGGATCTGCTCCTGGCTGGCTTGGGGGTCTACTGTGTTGCTTATCTAATGTTTGTAACTTCTGCAAATAAAAGCTTAACTTCGTTAAATAAAAGCACAGAGTTCAGCTGTGGCCAGTCTGTGGCCAATCATCACCTGGCCAGCTGCTGAAGCGAAAATACATCGACTTCAAACTGTGGTGACCATAAATCATGTCTTATTGTTCAAGTTTGTCACAGTTCCATGTATGAATTATGACAAACTCAGTCAGGATTTTTTTTCCCGTGGTGTTTTAATTTTCTTTCAGGCATGAAAATTTATTTATTACTAATTAATGAATTTTCACTCCATGAAATGGAAGAAGACACAATTGTTTTTGCATCTCTAGGGATACATTATGATACATTGAACCATGAGATCCACCTAATGCTGATCATATAACACAGAAAATGTTTTATATTTTAAATTTATTATAATCATATACGGTGGTGTGAAAAAGTGTTTGCCCCCTTCCTGATTTCTTTTTTTTTTTTTTTGCATGTTTGTCACACTTAAATGTTTCAGATAATCAAACAAATTTAAATATTAGTCAAAGACAACACAAGTAAACACAAAATGCAGTTTTTAAATGAAGGTTTTTATTATTATTTAAAAAAATACAAACAAATAAAAAAAAAAAAAACAGAATGCAATTATTTGCAGATATCATGAACCCATATTTTATTCCCAGTAGAAATAAACAACATGTCAGATATAGAATCTGAGACATTTTAACATCTGGGAAGTGAAGTTTAGCACCTGGACTCTTCTCCTGCGAAGCCATGCTGGTCTGATGGATGCAGTATATAGTATAGTATTGTCTTGCTGAAATATACCGTACAAGGCCTTCCCTGAAAGAAACTTTGTCTAGATGGAGCATATGTTGCTCTAAAACTTCTTCCGACTTCTTCTTTACATGATACAGCTTTAACTTGCAGTGGTGGATTGCACAGTAAACTGTGTTCACAGACATTGATTTCTGGAAGTGTTCCCGAGTCCATGCAGTGATTTCCTGTAGAGAATCATGTCTGTTTTTAATGCAGTGCTGCATCGGGGCCTGAAGACCTCAGATTCTACTTTTTTGAGATATATTGCTGCCATCAAATTCAAAATGAGCTAATAATTTTAATTAAATGCTAAAATGTCTCAGTTTCAACATTTGATAACATCTGATATTAACTACTGGGAATAAAATATGGGTGTATGAGGTTATTTTACACAGCAGCAGGTTTATAAAATCAGGACTTAAAAAATGTAACAACTCCTTAGTTGTTAAACAACTTTAGCATTTTTTACTATGGCCCATGTTACCTTGCATAAATTATAGGCACAACTTCCTGCGAGTCTTGCCGCTGAACCAGATCCAGTGTTTTCCTTGGTGACTGGATGCTAATTACATCACACAGAGTGACTGCGGAATTTATGTCACTGTTTTCTTCTATCCAGTAAATTTTGCAGTGTGAAACCAACACTAGATTATGATTTGTCCCACCTCCGTCCCTCCTCCCGGCACAAGTAGCAAAATGCGCTTTAAATGCACTGGGGGCTAAGGGCAGTGCAAGTTTCATTTTGCCATGGATGAAGGAGACAGCAGCAGTGTCAGATGGAGGAAAACTGATGTTCTGGTCCGGGAGGTCAAAGCTCGCAGTGGCCGAATATATGGTCACATGAACAGACCTCCATGGACTGATGATGCAAGAGAAGCCTGGGAGGAGGTTACCAATATTGTTAATCAAGTTTGCCCTGACATACTGAGAACTGTTGTGTGTAAAAACCAGTCTTTTTCATCTCTGATTTTTGATTTACAAGTCCTTTAATATACAGATTGTACCATTGATTGCCATCCAGTATCAATAACTCACTTCTCTTAATTGTCTTTTGAATCAGATCCATAATGGTCCACCTCATGAGTCTAACTTTGGCTATTCCTATGCTAAGAGAATGATTGATGTTCAGAACAGGTATGTAAAATCTGTTTTTGTTTTTTTATCATAATGAGGGTTTTGTCTAAATAATAGAAAAAAAGTATGAGGGCAGCACTGATGGCGAGGGAGTTGAGCGACCAGGTGGGCGGGATGTTGCAGAGCTTTTGAAAATTAAGAGGCTCCCTAATTATTGTTTCTTCTTGTATTTACCTTAAAGGTAATATTTTGCAATAGCAAAATGGCCGGCAATGCTGACATAACCAACACCAGGGCAGCGGAGAATTGCCGAAGGTGCATGTCCTGCCACCTTCGGTAATTTAATGGTACTGCAGTTCATTACTTCCGCCAAAGAGGTTATATTTTTCCCAGCGTTTGTTTTTGCCTGTCTGTCGTTAGCAAATAAAAATAAGATTTTAATGACCCAGGAAAGTTGTGTAATGGGACAAGGAACAGATTTTGGTGGTGATCCGGATCGCCGTCTAGATTCAGGATTTTTTTGAAGGACTCTTTATCATTGCTTGGCGGACATCTGCGCTCTCTGATAGCTTCTAGTTTTACTTTGTTTTTGGGACTTTTGTCCAGCTTGTTTCTTCGCTGTACTTTATAGAAGACAACATTTTTGTCATCTTTTTATCCAGATTATGCTGGTCATATTTAACACTTTAACAATAGCTCTCGCTCAGCCATCTTTGCTTAAGCTTATGAGTTGACACACACATTTATGCCTTGGGAAGTTTAACTAGTTTATTGGTTAAGGCCTATTGAACATAGTGATGCAGTTATTTTTCCGGTTGATTCGTAATCATTTAAGAAAGAATCACAATACATTGGAAAAAAAATGATGATTTCTCCCACCTCTACTCTCCAGACATGGATAGTACTTCTATTAACAAGTAACATAAATGTCTTTCAGAAACAAGTTGTTGAGCTTTAAAACAGCCGTATTGATTCACTTCTCTCTTTCACAGGGCCCATTCCCAGGAGCATGAAGGCTTATATACTGCTGTGATCCCCACCAATGTCTTTGGTCCTCATGACAACTTCAGCATTGAGAATGGTCATGTGCTGCCAGGCCTCATCCACAAAACTTACACTGCTAAAAGTAAGTCAGAGTCAACGATGTCATTAATGAGAATAGAGATTGAATTGATTACACCCTCATTATGTTACACTACAGTCATAGCCATTTAAAGAGAAAATGATCCAGCATCTTGGACTCATTAAAATCTGAAAAGATACATTTAACTCACTCTTCATGAATGTCAGGGACACACCTAGTTTTTCCATGAAGATCAAAACATTAGGCAACGTTCTTTGTACATTGTGATAAAACCGGTAAATCTGCTTTTAATCCACTGTGGTTTCGTGCCTTGATTTCCACATAAGCACACACACAGACATTGGCTTCCATGACTTAAGAGGACAATGCATTGACTTGCATTCATTTCCTGCAGACTTATTTTAACCTTAACCATAATTACTACTGGCCTAAGCCTAGCCTTAACCTAACTCTAACCTCGGTCTAATTTTAAAACATGTCTTCACCCGCCAAGGAGGTTATGTTTTCACCAGTGTTATGTTTTCACCGGGTCTCTTTGCCTGTATTCTAGCAAAGTAACTAAAAAAAGTTATAAACAGATTTTGATGAAATTTTCAGGAGTGTAATGGGACAAGGAACAGATGATTAGATATTGGTGCTGATCTGAAATGCCTTCTAGATACAGGAATGTTTTGATTGATTGATTGATTGATTGATACTTTATTAATCCCAAGCTGGGAAATTGAAATATCACATCCATATACCACATAACATAACATCAATTAGTCCACAATTATTACAAGTTGAACGTATTGTTATATGCAGAAGCACTCGTGGCAAAAGCCTGATCATGTGACACACATGAAGCACTACATTCATTTATTCAATTCAGTTCAACTCAGTTCATTTTTATTTGTATAGCGCCAAATCACAACACATTATCTCAAGGCACTGTACATAGTAAGGCCAAAACCTTTACAGTATTACAGAGAGAAGAGAAACCCAACAGTTCACACAATGAACAAACACTCAGTGGAGAAATATATGTGCACGTCCTGTCACCTTGCAGCAGTTTAATGGTACTGCAGTTCATTACCTCTGCCAAGGAGGTTATGATTTTGCCAGTGTTTGTTTTTGTCTGTTTACAAAATATCTCAAAATGTTATGGTTGGATTTTGATAAAATTTTTAGGAAAGGTGTGTAATGGGACCAACAACAGATTATTAGGTGGTGATCTGGATTGCTCTCTGGATCCAGAAATTTTTTGAATACTCTTTATCATTGGTTGGTGGAGGTCTGTGCTCTCCAAGTGCTTCTAGTTTTCTTCATTTTTGTTCCCATAAGGAAGACAAGTCCCAATAATATTACTGTGTAAACAGATTTAGGTCCCCACAACATAAGGAATATCAGGTACTCACTCACTCACGCACACACTCTTTCTAACTCACTCTCTCTCACACACACACGCACACACTTTCACTCATACATTCACATTCACATTGGGTGCATGACTCCACACAAATACACAAATCCTCTAAGTGCTTAGTCTCACTAAACATTACTGATTAGTGTTTGTGCTAAAAGAAATCATGTAAAAATTGATATTTTAGCACTGGCTTATCAAGAAGTGTTGGCCCCTCCCCTTCCTAATTTACAGCAGCAGCAGCACTCAATCTTTTCTTTTCTCTCTCTAAACTCACTCAGGAATATGGTTGATTTTACTGATTTTACTGTCACATTTGTTTCCAGGGGCACAGTATTGAGTTAATAGTAACATAACTGTAGCTGCTGCTGCTGCTGCTGCTGCTGCTCTGTTTAGTTATTAATTCAGATATCTTTTTATATATAACATGATATAATAAATCTTCCTCCACTAACTTACTTTATATCATGATCAGTATGTTTCACCACATCATTCTTTAATCCCTCATTTGTGGTTTTCTTCTTCTTTTTTCTTGAAGCTACAAATTTCATTTGAAGTCTGCAATCATAGTTTTAAATTCTTTAACATAGATCAAAACTGCCCTTCATTCTTACTCTCTAAATGAATATCTACATACATTTGCTGATTCTTAGTGCTAGTCAATTATTTATACAAGAAAATAAACAATCTATTAATAACCATTCTCATTACTTAACAAGTAAAAGTTACATCACTTTTTTTGGGGGACTTCCTAGGGACCCATAGGAATCACCACCTGTGGTCCAGGTACAACCTACACTGAAAACCAATCAACTCACTGGGTTCTAATTTCATGGCGAAAGGTGGCGCAGCATAGCCCAGCCCATGCAGTGGTAATTTCATCAGGCGCAACACTGCACAGCGAATTTGGCAATTTGGTAGACCGAGGCACACCGAGATGGGTATGGTGGTGCAAAAGGGGGAGGTGTCGACAGATTCAGCTTGGCTGAATTTTGTGCCAAAAGGCTGAGCAGAAGTTGTGCTGAAAGCTCGCCAACTCCAACCTGGTCTACTGTCCGTGCAGACTAATGGTAATTTGGCTGACTGGCGCATACGTCACCAAAACCTCACAGGCAGGTTTGCAGAATGACGGGCACATTTCAATGCAATTAATAATCACAAAAACCACTATTAAATGTCTGAATCAGCACATATATTGAAATCTATATCGACTGTCCCACATCTGATGTCAGATCAAAGGTGGTTTGCATGCGTAGTCCTTAGTCCTTTTTCCTCTTCCTCATCGCGTGCGGGGACGCTCTTCCGGTTGGATTCGGAAGAGGGTTAATCAAACATATTCACATCTTTGATTTTATGTAATCCAGAGATACATGCTCAAATGATCATAATTCAATTGGGTAAGACAAGTTCAATTCACATGCAAACACTAGTGACAAGGGCCAGACCACGAGCTTGACAATGTGTCCTTCACACACAGGTGCTTCTGATTTCATCCCTGTTACATGTTGTTTTATTTTGTGATCTGTGCTCACTACTCATCTTTATTACACGGGGTTTAAATATAGGTTACTAAATATGAGTGTCTTTATTAGTGGAAAAATATGTTTACCCTACCTGTAATGCCAACCTCAATCCCACCCAAGCCCTCGATGCATATGGCTGAGAGTGTGGCGCCCTCCGTCCTCCGCCGAGTTCATGGCCACACTGGTGGAGGGGCCGCCCCCGGTGCTTTTGTTTGGCCCTTAATACTGATTAACAGTATTGGTAACTTCCTCCCAGGCTTCTTTTGCATCATCAGCCCGTGGAGTCTGTTCGTGTGACCATATATTCGGCCACTGTGAGCTTGGACCAGAACATCGGTTTCCTCCTGGGAAAGGTTTGGCCCTCTGATGCTGCTGCTGTCTCCTTGTCCATGGCAAAATGAAACTTGCACTGTGCCTCGCCGTCGTGCATTTAAAAGTGAGGAGAGGAGCTAATTTGATTGGTGAAGACTGTGTTAAACCCAGTAACGCCTTCTCTCCCTTTTTGCTCTTTGCTCTTTGCTACTTGCATCGGTAGGAAGGACGGAGGCGGGAAAGAAGAGTACTTGCGCCAAGCCATGCCCCCTGCACTGCGCCTGGTCTATGAAATTAAAGTGGAATACTCTCATGGAATACTGTGTTCATCCTAGAATCACTTAATCTTTGAGTTTTCCTCACATCATTTTCTAAAACTGGTTTTCACATTGCAGGGTAAAAGTTGCTATCTCCTGTTAATAGCAGGTGAAATCATGATTTCCATGTCACACTGATAAATATATATCTATTTACATACATATTTACTGTATGTGTGTGTTGTTTTATCCATTAGAGGAGGGGGAGCCTCTCATCATCTGGGGCTCTGGCAATCCCAGGAGACAGTTCATTTACTCTCTGGACTTGGCTCGTCTCTTCCTGTGGGTCTTGTTTGAATATCCAGAGGTGGATCCAATCATCCTCTCAGGTGACTCATCTTTCATAGCACATTATAGATACTGATATAAAAAGGAATGGAAATAAATAACTGCGCTGTGTCTGTGTTGCTGATCACAGTTGGAGAGGAAGAGGAAGTGTCCATCAAAGAGGCAGCTGAGGCAGTTGTCCAGGCGATGGACTTTAAAGGAGAAGTTCTAGTATCCTTTCAATCATGCAAGTCCCTTCATTGACTGTGTCATATGAATGTTCATCTGTTAGTTTGTTGAGGTTGTCAATTTAAGGGTTATTTTTTCACATTTTTAAAGTGTGGTTGTATGATGTACTGACATAAGCTACTTAATTTTCATTTTAAATTATTATTATTTTTTTTTTCAAACAAATGTGGTCTACATCCAGACAAGCATCATCAGAAATATGAGCACTGAGGTACATTGGACATGCAGGTAAACAAGGGATTTCTGTTATGAGACTGACTGCAAGGTAAAGTGAAAGCAATTATAACGTAAGCTTTGTTCACACTGCATGTGTCACAATGGCTGCATGTCTGTTGGGTTCCACTCACACTCTTCATCATCTTCCCCACACACCAATATGATCAAAAACTTCACTTTACTTTCACTTTACTTGACTTCTGTTTACTCTGACTGAGAGAGAATCTGTACAGCTGCTAAAGTGGCTGTTTTATTTTCGACCCCATTCCAAAAAAGTTGGGACGCTGTGTAAAAGTAAATAAAAACAGAATGCAATGATTTGCACATCTCAAAAACCCATATTTAATTACCAGTAGAACAAAAACAACATATATATACATACACATTAGGCTGGAAAAGTAAATGGCACAAATCAAAAACAACTAGAGGAGCATTTGACAACTAATTAGGTTAACAAGCCTGTGGGGACTCAACGAAAAATGATTTTTGACTCTTAAGGCTCAACTAATAATGTATGTGATCTTAAAGCTCAAGTCCAAAATTCTTTGAGATTAGATTTACAAAACTCAAGATGTTAACAGACGTGTTATTCACTTCTTGAAGTTTCCTTGACCTTTGACCTGTAGTTTGACACCAGTAAAGCAGATGGACAATTCAAAAAGACAGCTAGCAATGCAAAGCTGCGACGCTACCTTCCAGACTTCAAATTCACACCATTCAAACAAGGTGGGACTGTTTCCTCAAAATACTGTGTGTGATTCACATGTGTTTTAGAAAATCTGATGGGATTAGTTCTTTATTTCTTCATGGTTTTCTTTTGCTCTCACTTCCAGCTTTGAAGGAAACATGTGATTGGTTTGTTGCCAATTACGACGTCGCACGCAAATGAAAATTCTGCTTCTAATGATCCAGGACCAGTTCTTACTGGAGAGATGATGAAAGTTAGGTGGCTCATCAGTTTGATTTAGTCTTTGTTTGTACTGAATGAGCTTCATGATGGTTTTAATTTTTGACCTACTGTTTTAACTACAGAATCAGAAAGTTTTAATTTGAGTAATTTTATAAAAGTAAAGTCAATTAAGCATTATAAAACCAGTATATAAGTTTTTTTTTTAATATTTGGTATGTTTGCACTTAGCAACATTAAAGATTTATACCTACTGTTTGTCGTAAGTGTTCTGTTGAAATAGTCCCATCTTGAGCTTTATTAAACTTTGTACAATTGATTTTATATATTTCACAGGATAGCGGTAACGTATTGTGTCACTTCCTGTTTTCACCCTTGGTTGTCTGTCCCTTCTACTTATCTTCTCCCGTGGCTCACAAGCCATTGGACACACTGTTGTGTTGCGTAATAAAGCATCAACTTCCTTCTTTTAGTTTTAGGTAGTTTTAGTCTTACTTTCAGTGTCTGTCCCCTGGCCACCCAAATTACTTAGCCAGAAAATATATACAAGAGGAGTGACTTACACAAACCTAATAAAAATCAACCAACTTCAGCAAAATGTGGACCATTAAATATCAGGTCACTTTCCTAAAAATCACTCTTAGTCAACAATTTAATTGCACAATCACATTGATCTATTCAGTATAAGGGTGATTCTTTAATTATCATAGATTTTGTGTAAATATATGGCAGAAATAGGATTTTTTTTTAAATTTTTTTCCTTTTTCACCCTTACTTGACACCAATAGGAAAAATTAAATTCAGTCCTAATTTTTATTATATGGAACAAGGCCTTTAATGTATGGTTTTTGCTATATTTCCATTGTCCCTGGGCCAGATTTTGGACATTAAATCTCTCCTAATATTTAAATATTGTTGTAATATTATCCTTATATACGAAAGACATAAATAATTCCTACTTTAATTCCTACTCCTCTATCATGTGTTGATAGATAGAATTTTCTTTTCTTTTCATAAAAGGAACACCTGTCCTTTGTGGTCACTCATTTCCACCATACACTGCAAAATGCAACTTTGTAGAGTTTTTTTTTTAGGGTTTGTATACTTGCAACCACAGCAATAGTGATGGGACAGAGTTAGCTCCATGACAGGAATGGAAATAGGAAAGAAATTAAGGTAAGTCTTTGCTAAATCAAGAATATGTTTGTTGGAGGTCAAAACATTTCATATTTCCTTTGAATGTATAAAAAATGCGGAAAAATTGTATTTCATATTGTGTTTTATCTATATTTAATGGTAATGCTAAAATGGAGGTCTAATATGTCATGAGTTTTTTGTTTTGTTTTTTAAATGTGGCACATTGTCAATTCCGTCTCTTAGTTTTTTTGTGATGGAAAGTATTAAATCAGATCCACTTACCAGGCGTTCCTTAGAAAAGACAGAGACAATTACCTGAAAAAAAGAGCAAAGTGTCAAATCTGTGACAGAAATGACACACAGAGAGAAAAGAAAACTTCGAACACAATGGCGAACCTCTCAAACAAAAACAGACGCAGAAAGTTGAAAAGACTAGCTGCAGTTCAGAATTTTATGGCTGGAACAACCATAAAACACCACCACCACAGTCACCAGATGTTGTTGACCAAGAATGTGTCTCACCTGGCGACTCCAACTCTCAGAGCCACTTAAACAGCTCACTGTGCAGTAGAGTAGAGGGAGGAAAAGACAATGGTAACGGTCTACAGAGATATTCATGCAGCTACTGCAAAGCTTTACGAAAGGTGGAGAAATACAAGGAATGATGTGGCCAGCTTAAGAAGAAACTGGAGATGGCCGGTTCACCGAAGCTGAAAACCAAACTATAGATGAGGCAAAGAGCAAAGGATTTAAGAAAAACAGTCCTGTTTCAGAAAACAGTTATTTCCCAAATAAAAAAGAATTATGCAAACTGCTAAAGATTGGCAAGCTGTGGCTGGTAAGCTTCTGTAGAAATACCGCTCCTTTGCTTTGCTAAAAAGGAGTTTGGGTTCACACAAATGTGACCAAATAGGGCCATTAAACTCCAGTAAGTCTGAAAAATGCATTGTAATAAAAATCAGCAAGGAAATGGAGGAAAAGATAATAGTTCTGGAGTGTGACGACAACAGTCGCATGACAACAGGAAAGGAGGAGACACTGGTTGAGTCTATGAGAAAACCACCAGAAATTTAGAATGGAGCTTCACAAAGTTGCAGTTTCTTATAGTGAGTTTTGAAAAATGTGACCTTTCTGGTTTATTTAATCAACAGTCAAAAACAGCGATATATGCATCTGCAAAATGCATACAAATCTACAAAAACCAGTTCATGGCAGACAGATTGATCACAAGTGATAAAAGGTGCCCAACTCAGTGACTTATTAACAGAGTCTGTGACATGCACAAATGCGACAGGAGTGCATGTACAGGGAGATAAGGAACTGTCAGCCTCTGCCTTTAATGTAGGAGAGCAAAGTTGAGGAGAGGAAGAAGATTTAAAGTTTAAAGTTCACTTCACAGTTAAGGAAAAAGTCCATGGACTGTATAGACACTGCTGGATGATTCTTCAGACGAACTTAAAAAAAAGATGGGAAAACACATCTACAATATCAGATATCACTATTCTGCTCTCAGGGCCATGAAGGAAAATATCTGTTTAAAAATGGGAATGAAATCCAAGCAGTCCATTTTGTTATTCCCACCAAAAAGCCACTCTCCATACGGGTGTGACTCACACCAAAACTGGGGTGATGTCTCTCTCCTTTAGCTCATCAATGAGCCGAGACCAATCAGCTATCTGGGCTCATCTCAACACAGTGCTTCCCTACCTCAAAGAACTGAACCCAACAGCAAACAACCTCCATGTTACCAGTGATGGGCCAACCACCCAGTACAGGTCCTCTTCTTCAGCAAAAATCCCCTTTCAGATAGCATTTAAAAGGATCACTTTCTAGAGGCGGGACATAGAAAAGGCCCAGCTGATGGAATTGGTGCAGCTGTTAAGTGGCATTGATCTTCCAGATGGAAGAGTGCTGTATGAGCAACTGTTAAAACAGCCATCCACTGTGAAGTTCATGTATGTCACTGAGGAGAAATCTTCTTCCCGATAGCCTACAGACTATCCAGGGCACAATGCAGATACATCAGGTAAACACTTTTCATCACACCCACTTTTTAATGTTGTGTAATCTGAATGCCATGTGCTCAGCTAGATTGTCTCTGTAAGACCAGGAGAGATTATCTTGGCGTATTCTAAGCTGCTTTTGCTCAGAGCCCCATCTTTGCAAATGTTTTGGTCTCCAAACAGTAGGCCTGGAAGGAACAGGTGACACTGAGATCCCTGCATCCACAAGCACCCCTGCCACCACAGCTCAGTCACTTGCAGACATAAAAGAAGGACTAATTGGAAATGGTGTGCGGTCAGATATGATGAGGATTCTTATCCAGGCATCATACAGGATGTTATCTCTGACGACTGGTGAAAACCATTAGTTGTGTTGGCAAAAAGAAGATGTTAGACTGGTCCCAGAGCCTCAACCAGTTATAAAGAGGAACATGATGTTGGATCCTGCAGTTTGGCTAGAAATATGCTGTGCTCTTGATCATGAAGGATGAAGGCATGCACCCATTTCAGTCAGATGGCATTTCTCTGCCATCTGAGTGGATTGATGGTTTAAGTTTACGCAATGTCATCTCCATCACAACACATACAGTATTTTTGCATAAAATTCATTAAAATTACAAAGTCACACTAATAATATTTCATATTTTTGAAAGGTGTACAGTTATGTTACAATTCATTCCTGGGATTGGAAAACTCACAATGTGTCATGTAAGAAACTGGTGAAAAGACTTTGGTTAAACAGTTATAAGGTATTTGTCATCTAAACAACGGAAACATATTATCATTAAAATCCTGAAAATAAATACATTAATGCATTAGGATACATCTGAGTGTAAAATTTAACCAAAACAACACTTTGGTTTTTTGTGGTGTGATGGAAATGATGCTTTCCTCTGAACGTTAGATTAAAATGACCAAATTCTATATTTAAATAATTTTATCACAGCCACTATCAGATGGAGAAGTAAAATAATTAGATTTTCTAAAATGGACCATGGTTTGCAGGAGGGGGAATATTTAAATGAATCCACTCCTCTACTTGTAATGCACACAGGCTAAGGAGGAATGTATAACTCCAGTCTGCTAATTAAATCAAAATTTAAAAAATAAGTAATTTGAAACTCTTATTCTTAGTCTAGCTCATCCAAACTGGAAACTATAACAACCTGTCCTGCTGGTTATTGTTTACCCTCCTGGCCCTTACTCAGAATTTTGAGTTCTCTGATTTTTTACCTGAATGACTTCTTAGCACATATAAAGTAATTATTATGGGTGATTTCAAT
Source organism: Brachirus orientalis (assembly GCA_016785285.1). Classification (NCBI taxonomy): domain Eukaryota; kingdom Metazoa; phylum Chordata; class Actinopteri; order Pleuronectiformes; family Soleidae; genus Brachirus; species Brachirus orientalis. The sequence continues at coordinate 393,732 of JAFBJR010000245.1, read as the reverse complement.
ATTCATGTAGAAATGTTTATTAATTTGAGACTGTTTTGGGGAATTTATGAATTAGCAGATCATTCTCCTCTGATTGAGAGGAGTGGTGCCCTGTTTCGAATTCAATTCGATTTATTAATAAATTAATTATGTTATAATTATTTATTAATATTCAAATTCATAACCAATCACTTTGTTTTTCCCCCAACACTATCTTTAGGTAGTATTATTAAAAAACACAATCAAAATGTCCATTGTTATGCAGACGACATGCAGTTATACATATCCATGAAGTCATATGACAGTAGTCAAGTTATAAAGCTCCAAGTTGGGATGCGTCCAATGGACCTGCTCCAAATCACCTCACCAGCCAGGTGGTGGCTGGTGAGGTGATTATACCCTTATATATAATATATACCATATATTATATACCCTTTGCAGACACTCATTGCCAGTTTATTGCCGATTCTGTAACATTACTACCCTCTAGTATCCTTCTCGTCTCTCGAGTATTGATGTTTTGATGTACAATGCCTGCTGTGCTGACTCCACTGTTCCGTACTGTTGCTGTTTGGACCCAAATGCTGTCTTCGCTGCATCTCGTTACTGGATTGGAACTGCTCACTGTCCTTTGCCACTGTTTGGAGCTGTGCATGGTCCCTGCCGTCCCTCACCCCTGGAAGGAGTTTGGCGCTGTCTTCGTTGTCGGTTGCCACAGTTTGGAGTTATACACTGATCCTTCACTGATCCTCATTCATTATTTGGGAATTATTCGTCTTCACTGCCCCTTGGAAGAAGATCGTCATCCCCTCAACATGAACTATGAATGTATTATCTCACTCTGTTCTGTGAATTTATTCCTGTGTCCTAGCCTGCTGGCTCCTGGGTCCCACATAGATATTTATGTAACACCAGGAATGTCTCACAGACATTAAGACCTGGACGACACATAACTTCTTACTTCTTAACACTGATAAAACTGAAATAATGGTGCTCGGCCTCAAGCACCTTAGGGAAGCTAAGGGAACATCTAGACTAGATTAGTGTCACTCATTATTATCAGGATGCTCAAATAAGTCTCTAAAGAGTCTTCATTTGGTTCAGCATGCAGCAGCACAGGTACTGATGGGAGTTAGGAGAAGACCACACATCACTCCAGCGCTGAGCTCTTTACACTGGCTCTCTGTTAAATCTATAACAGAATTTTAAATCCTCCTCACATATAAAGCACTCAGAGATCAGGCCCCGTCTTATCTAAAAGACAGATAATTTCTTACAACCCAAATAGACTGCTGCATTCAGAAAATGGAGGCCTGCTTGTGGTTCCCTAAGTCTCTAATAGTAGAATGGGAGGCAGAGCTTTCAGCTACCAAGCTCCTCTCCTGTGGAACCAGCTCCCACTGCGGGTCTGGGAAGCAGACACTGTCCCTACATTTAAAGTTAAACTTTTAAAATTTTCCTCTTTAATAAAGCTTATAGTTAAGGCTGGTTCAAGTCAACTCTGGATCAATCAGACTAACTCCCTCCCTCCCCCCCAGTTTGTACTCTCTCTCTCTCTCTTTGTTCTTATATCACAAATATCCCCGATTCCTGAGCTTCAACACCACAGCTCAAATATTATAACTATAACCAGTAACATATAGGTTATAAGGGTCACATGAGGAGCAGGAACCAACCCCAGATGGTGACAGCACATGATGATAATTGTTATTAATGTTACTGACTCTTGAATCATTCTGGTCTCTGTCTTCTTATCTTTTCTCTCTCTGTAATATTTGATGTTTTGTTTATAATCTGCTGAACTTGTCTCTGTACATGTGAGACCTACTGCACGTCTGTCCGTCCTGGAAGAGGGATCCTCCTCTGTGGCTCTTCCTGAGGTTTCTCTGAATTTTCCCCCGTACAAGTGTTTTTGTGGAGTTTTTCCCTCAGTCGATTGCAACAGCCCCAGACTTGCTGTAGAAAACTGAAATATGTACCGATGGTTTAAGATAATTTATTAAGTTAAATTTTAAAAACATGACATTACAAAACTGAAAAGGTTTTAAGGTATTAACTTGTCAACACTGTAACACTCTTTTACACTTATTATGCAGTGATGTACTTCTACCAAAGAGAACTCTGGCGAACTCAGGTTGAGTATTTTCAGGAGTGAACATATGAGGTGAGCCCCCCCTCATGAAGTCTGCAGTACTCCTGTCCCAGCACAGCTCTCTTCTTACACACCTTTCCTGTTTTTGTGATTCCACTGCACAGTTGACGGCCTGACACAGAGCTGCCACAGGAACATCAACAGAAAGAAAGAAGGAAAAACAATTATTAATTTTTATTTAATGTAATAACTTTGGTAACTGACATCACACTAGGGCAATTTTAGCATTTTGGCAGGCAACAACACTGTTCACGTTGACATATGCAGTTAGGTTCATACAGTATATACTGTATTTGGACAAAGACGCACATGTTTCCTCTGTGCACCACCACAATGAATTGGAAATGAAACAATCAAGATGTGATTGAAGTGTGGACTTGGCTTTAATTTGAGGGAATAAACAAAAGAACTGTATTAACTGTTGAAGAACTATAAGCATTTTTATACATTATTGTCAATTTTCAGGGGCTCAAATAATTGGACAAACTCAAATCATGATAAATAAAAGGCTTGTTCTAAAACTTGGTTGTAAATCCTTTGCAGTCATTGACTGGAACCCATGAACATCACCAAATGCTGAGTTTCCTCCCTGGATATGCTTTTCCAGGCCTTTACTTCAGCCTTCAGTTGCTGCATGTTTGCAGGTCTTTCCACCTTCAGTTTAGTCTTCAGTAACAAAAGCATGCTCTATTAGGTTGAGATCAAGCCTCTGTCTTTTCATTCCATTTCATTACTTTCAAAAGCTCTTGTGTTTCTTTTGCAGTATGTTTTGGGTCATTATCCATCTGTAATGTGGAATGTTTGTCTAAATGTGAGCAGAGAGGATTATAATCCTGATCATGATCTTTTCCTTTCCTTCTCCACTCTTTTCTCTTCCCATCATTCTGATATACGCTCATCTTTGTTTCATCTGTTCAGAGAATCTTTTTCCACAACTCTGCAGGTTTTTTTAAAAATATTTTCTAGCACATACTAATTTAGCCCTCCTGTTCCTGAGTGTTATCAGTGGTTTGCACCTTGTTGTAAACCCTCTGTATTTACACTCATGAAGGTGTCTCTTGATTGTAGACTCTGATAATACCACATCTTCCTCCTAAAGGGTGTTCTTGACTTGGCTGGATGTTGCAAAGGGGTTTTCTTCACCATCAGAAAAATTCTCTGATCATCCACTTGACTTGTCTTCCATGGTCTTCCAGGTCTTGTGTGTTTGACTTTACCAGTGGATTACTTTTTAAGAATGTACAAAATTGTTGATTTGGCCACTTCTATTGTTTTTAATATCTCTTTGACAGGTTTATCGAATGATGGCCGTCTTCACTCTCTGGACCTCATGGAAAATTGCAGTGAAAAGCCACTCTTGCAATCAGCTATAGACCATTATCTGCTTGGTCTGACAGGGAATAGTGAGGTAACGGGCCACACCTGGCCATAAAACTGCATTATAGTCAATTGTCCTATTATTTCGGAGCCCCTGAAAATGGACAATAATGTATGAAAATGCTTATAATTTCGGTTAATAACGGTTAATGCAATTTTTGTTCAATCTCTCAAGCTAAAGCTGAGTCTGCACTTAAATCACATCTTGATCATTTCATTTAAAATTCATTGTGGTAACTAACTATATAAATGACAGCACATATACCAGGCAACATGTCAGGCAACTCATCTCTTTACTGGCTGTTTTCACAAAAGTGAAGATGGAGGACAGATGTGAGCCCGGATGATGAAAAAGTCAGGAAAAGGTTCATTTAAGAACATTTTACTGGGTCAAAAATCCTGGGGATAGCAGAAGATCACTGGTATAGAACACATTCACAGCGAGAGTAGAAGACCAGAGTGACGGGAATCTACAGACAGAGTAATTTTATCATATCAGACTCTGTTGATAATCTGTTCATAGTAAGCAGTGAAAGGGAAACTTGAGGAAAATCTAACTTACTATGATCATATCACATGCATTACTGTATTTTTGAAACAGTAATTTTATTTTATTTGACAAAATTACGGTGGGATCTTTGTTTCCCATAAATTTTCCCTTAACCGCTGACCAGCAAAATGTAAACATCATCACAAACTCCAATTAACTTTAATGCCTTTTTTTTAAAAAAAACAAAAAAACAAAACATATTTTCATTGTGATGTGTAAGTGTTATCTGTTGTAGAATGAGGGGAAACTTTATAAAGTTGAAAAATTAATGCTCTGGAATAATGAATGCTCTGGCTGTTTCCATACAAAAAAATATATGTATTCAGTCTGTCAGATTCTGTGATTTTTTTTGCTCGATCTCTGTGGATTTAAAGTGCACAATAAACCAGCACTGGTGCCATTCACATAACATGCAAACCTCGGTGGGACTTGAGTATGATCTCATCTGAAGATTGAAACTCTAACCTGTTGGTGGCCAGAGACAGGGAAGGACTCGCACTGCGTGAGTCGTTCACTAAATCACGGGAGTCGTTTACTGCATCATGGATTCCTCCCAGGTTCCTTGGAGGTATATCATCAACCAATCCCTAACAAAAAGGTACAGAGTAGTGATTACAGACGTAAATGACTCATTAAAATGCATAGTTCAGTTTTTGTTTGTTTTTTTTAAGCGTGGCTGTACAGCCTGGTTCACACTGAATGTGTGGCATGTGCATAGTGGCTGTGCTGCATCTTTGCCCACACCACATGATTCTGATTCATCTCCGACAGAAAACTTCACATGGTTCTTATTTACACGGGGAGGGAGAGAGAGAGTCTTCACAGCTGCTAAAATAGTTTAAAATATTTAATATTTAAACATTTTATGTGTTAAGATTTAGCTACCGTTGCCAGCATTTTAGTCTTAGAATAAGGGACACAAAACGATACATTTCAATGTGATTTGGTACCACCGCATAAATCGGTTTTCTTTTTTGCACACGTTACCAGGCAAAGTAAGATCTATGAAAAATGTTCACACTCATTCTCATTATTAAAAAACAGTGACTGCACGTGTTTGGACTATATACTGCACCTCCATGGTTTTAACTGCCACTAAACATTCTATTAATGACATCAGCACCGATAAGCCCAACTCTCTTTTTAGAATAGCCAGATTCCAGGATGTATCACGAGCCCTGCATTCTCTTTCTCTATTAGGCTGTCCCAACCTAGTTTTAACAACCATTCTGAGAAATACTAATACAAGTGGACAGCTGTCAATCCTTCATTTCACACCTGGTATGAACCAGGATTTTTACAGCCGACCTGTACTGCACTCCAAAAGACACACTTATATGCAGAATAGCTACAGTATATGAAAATATCACTTCTTCTTGACAGATTTTTTGCCAAATTGTCAGAATTTCATATCAAAATGAAAGAAGAATAGCTTTCTGCTTCTTTCCCAACATCTTTAAATAAACAGTAAAAAAAAAAAAAAGAGTCTGTGCATCTTTGCTGTTTGTTCACTCTCACGGAAAAACATGGCTACTGGTGAGGACACAACAAAAAGCTAATTTAAACTCATCAATTCTAGTTAAATGGACAATATTTATGTCTGTCTCTTGGTCTTGTCCATGTAGAAGTTTTTTTTTTCTTTTTTAAATCGCACCAATGTCCATAACAAAAATCAGCAATTATACATCACAGCACACGGGAGTTGATCCACTGCCTTCTTCAGCAAGTTCAAATACATTATTTTGAGACCTCAGTGTCTGTAATCCTTTGTTCACACACTTACTAAATAAGGCAGAAGTAAATCAGCAGCTCCTGCGTTCCTTGCAAGCTAGTAACGCTGAGTTTTTCTATGGACTTTGGTGCAGCAGAGTGATTGGTTTCCAACTTCAGTTTCCAGTTGGGTAAGGCTGCCAACAGCAAGATAAAAATCAGATAGATCATAATCTTGAGTAGGTGTAGATTTTATTAGGTGAACCTTTTGTTAAGTCTGTGAGCTATCGTGCCTATCATCATGGTATTTGGTGCACACAGGCAGTGTAGCTAGATGTATGCAGATAAAAATTAAAAAGTACCATGCGTATGACTGATTTAATGGAAAACAAATGACAGAAATGCTATTAACATCAAAAAGGTGTTTATACTTCCATCTTAGAATCCTAACTGGAGGTACGCGAGGTTGGAAACAGAATCCGACGTCCCCCCCATGACCTCAGATTCTAAGTTCAAATGAAATGCACCATAAATAACAGTCCCTTCAAGCCTAATTAAACTTTACAAAGTGTCTTTACCTGTTAAGGCAAGAAAACAAAAGAAGGCCAACAGTTCACTTGAGCAAATACTGGGCAGCAGTGGAGAGGAAAAAAAAAACTGCATTTACAAACAGCATTTGCCTCAGCCAAGTGGGGTGAAATGAAAATAGGGGACAGATGAGAGTTGGGAGGACAGAAAGGGGGAAAGGTAAAAAAGGACTAAGTAACAAGGAGAGATCCATTACCTATCCCTACAACACAAACCGTTCACCTGATTTGGATGTAAATACCCTCAAATTAAAGCTGCAAGTCAAAGTTAAAGCACATCTTGTTCATTTTATTTCAAATCCATTGTGGTGGCGCATAGAGCCAAAAAAGAATAGAGTTGTGTCAATGTCCCAATATTTATGGGCCTGACTGTAAGATTAAAACATGAAAAAAGAAAGAGGAAACACCATCATGGATCTCAGCAATCAGCCACAAGGGACTAAAATACTAACGAATTACCAAAAGATAGCGGGGAAGGAAAGAAAAATAAATACATACAATGATGACACATACAACGAATTAATTAACATTTATCTAATAAAGCAACTATATAAATTTCTTCACATCTGTCTTCAGTCAGGCCGAGCATCTGTGTCTCAGACTGGATCGTGGCACAGGAGCAAACAGCTCAGTCTGTGCTGAATCTGTGCATCATTCAAAGACACGCACTCAAAAAACGGCAACCCAGAACTATCCCTTTAAGTGCTGAGGGGAAGGAAAAAAAAAATATTCTTTTGCTCACCGCTGAAAGAAGTGGCTGTGGTATGAACCTTGGAGTGGAGTGACCTGGTGTGTCAATTACTGGCATAAACATGGATTCTGGCATCAGCTTCCTGCAAGTCGGAGACAAGGCTGATATGCTGAGGTCACCTGCACACAAAGACAAAGACTAAAAACCCGAGTCCATTTGAAATACTTGAAAAGCATTAGAGGGTTGATGCACACCCTGCTCATGTTGGGTATCTTCAGTAATCAGACTAGGGCTGCACGATATTAGAAAATACCATATGCGATACTGTTGCTGAATATTGCGAAGAAATTGAGAGATACAGGTAAAAGCATTGGACTTGTTTTGTCCTGATACACAATAAACAATAAGTGGAGGACGAATTAAAATAACAAAAACAGACAAAACTAAAAAAAAAAAAAATTTTAAGTGCAAAAGATTCATACAAGTAGCAGTTGTAGCTGAAGCCAGTGACTCTTATTTTGAAGGCCAGGATGAAAGGAAATATGTGAGAGAAACATAATCAAGTTTGCTTAGCTTATGTTCATGCAAAGAGTGACAATGCTTTCACACACACTGATATTTCAAACAGGTTTTTACATTTTGATAAGCTTTAAACCCGTCATTTACCAAAGTTAAGTCTCAATCCACTCTTTTGCTCATACACGAGATACAAAACTGGCAGAAAGAAATGAGGAGAGAAATTACACAAAAAAAAAAACACTAAAACATTAAAACCACACACTGGGTATTTGCTGTGGGAGTGCGCTGTTGTCAACTGCCATCGCTTGATATACATATCATCATTGGCCATGTTGACATCATGATGAAGACAGATTTACAATATATTGTGCAGCCCTAAATCAGGCAAGATACAGAATTACATTTTGGATATCGTCGTATCACAGTCATCTCTGTTGACTTTTTTGGTTTTGTGTTTGTTTAATTGAATACATTTGTGAAATACATCAATTATAAATTTATTGTATACACTGATTTAAAAATACAAACACAATACAGCATGTATGCCACACAAACACATACCTGATATAAAACTGTCCTGGTTCAGCCGGTTGTCCTGCTCTGTGAAGCTGTCCTTTTCATATCTGAGGACACAAGAACAACAAGTTGCACCACATCAATCCATTACAGAACAACACACACAGGGATCTCTGCAATGTTACACAATTGTTTTTTTCCCCATTTTACTTATCCACCTTATTCCTATGGTTCATGACACCTTAAGGGAATTATGGGCACGACTTCCAGTGAGTCCTGTCACTGAAGCAGAACGGGTGCTTTTCCATGGTAACTGGACATTAAGCAGAGAGTAGTGAAATCTAATGTGGGAACATTTACCATTTAAACCTGAAAGGGGTGATCAATCGCCATCTTCTTTTATACAGTAAATTTTGCAGTATGATGGTAACACTATATGAGGATGGTCTGAAAAGCTCCAAAAACACTGTAAAAGGCTGACTAACTAGGAGTAAGTCTTAAATAATGAAACTTGGTGTGCATTAAATTCCACCTTGTGTGATACTACTTGCATTTTTTCCTTCCAGATAAACTGACATTTGATTTATTGATATTGAGGACTAGAAACATTTTGTGAACATGGACAAATTTGGGACTGTGCTGTTATCAAATATCTGCAAAAAAAAAAAAGGGGTTAGCTCCCAAGATCTTTCCTGCTGACATGGTTGCTACATTAGGGGATGATGCTCCAGCTTTATTAACTGTTCAATAGTGGGCAGCTGAATTCAAGAGGGGTAGGGAGAACCAGGACATCCTGCCAAAGCCAGCACCCAAGAAAACATTGATGGTGATGGGTGACACGTTTCACTGTTACTATGCATCTGCCGTGAAGGAGTAGAGAACATTCTGTACAACAAACTTGGCATGGCAAAGGTTGAAATCAGCTGTGAATTAAATTAAAAACAAAAGAAGCTACTTCTAAACCACTTCCTCTTTATAATCCAGTTTTATATTTTTTGGGCTTGAGGCTTAAAGTCAGACGAGGGAAGATGCAGCCTTACTTCTGTGGAGTAGACGAGGCTGGATATGAGCTGCAGGATGATACTGGCTGCGTCTGTGGCCTCACAATCTCACATGGGGCCAGTGGCAACAGGACTGGCTTCTCTCTAATGTAGAGGCTTGACCACAACTGATTCACAAACCAGTGACCTGAGTGCAGAAAACACACATACAGTCACCAAATACATGGCAATAATTGAGACACCTTATTTGCCTTGCTCGCATTTTTCTTCAGTACCCAGAGACAAGGAGAGCAGCAGGAGGCTGAGACTGGCGAGATCCAGCGCTGGCTGCTGATTGACTTCAGCAACTGCATTAAGAGGCACAGTAAGCAGCAGCATCACTCGAGAGAAAGGTGGACATCGCAGGAACGTCAGCAGAACTGCACACAGTATGAAGTAGCCTGTATGTGCAATACACGTCCACATGGCTGTCAGGCTCAGACCTGTGGGAAACACAGGGAGAATTCACCATCAGGTGTAATAAAACTGTTCACATCACTGGTTTCAAAACCACAAAAGAATTGTTCATTTTTATTATTTTGCTAATCCACTTGAACCATCTGCACATTTTTTCCTTTTACTAGAAGGTTATGGATTTAGCCATGTCTGAAAAAGTAACAGGTCTGATTCACTGTTGATTCAATCAGGCACAGAATCAACAGTGAGTGCCACATATTTATTCTGTCTTTTTTTTTTTAACATGATTTAAAAACACAACACACCATTTTGTACATTCACCTCTCTCCCAGACCGTGTGGAGAAGGAGCAAACGAATTAGCTATCAAGAATATGCAGCCAACATCAAACAATGAAACAATCAAACAAGTTGGATATGCAAAATCTTTAGTTCACCTACACTACACAGGTGTCGCCTAGTTTTCCACACATGACGAGTGCTATTCCCAGAAAAAATAAACACAGAAAAAGATCTGTTGATTGTACCAGTAATATGACAAAACTCCTTTCACAGTAGTTTTAATGTCTACACCGAGTCTGAATACATGGAAAACCATAATATATTATATATTACCAACACTATTTTAGCAGCTGCATGTGGAGAAAGTGTGGGCTACAGCTTCAGGAAAACCCTGTGGAGAATCTAATTCTATCAGGTGAAGGGCAGCTTCTCTGTGTGTGTGTGTGTGTGTGTGTGTGCGTCTGTGTGTGTGTGTGTGTGTGTGTGTGTGTGCGCGCGCCTCGGAGGGTGAGTTTTCAGAAATAACCCAAATCATACTTGTTTAGCTAAGAACAATGTGATGATGTTTACACTTAACTTTTATGAAAAACAAAAAGGTATTTACTTGTATTCATTATAAGTATTTATTTACAATAATCACAAACAATTTGCTGAAACTTGCGGGCTGGTCTGTGGTTACCACCAAACCAAAATGGTGTCAACTCTTTATTGTTGCAGTGTTGGTAGCGGTCTCACCTGCCCAGCCAAGGTAGCCCTGGATCATGTGAAGTCTTTCCTCTATTCGGCTCTGCATGTTGTCAATGTAGTGCAGTGTGAGTCCAAGTGTGCTGTTCATACGCTCCAGTTTGTCCATCAGGTCACTGTAGTACTGCGACGTCTGGTCCTGGTACTGAAGAAACTCTGACATACTGTGGTCTGGGATCAGCAACAGGAGATGCAAAACAAAAAAACACAACACTGATACAGGTACAAATTCAAAAACCATGAGAGGAACTGAGATTCCAATGGTCTGTTTTCAGTACCAATTTTCTGGTAGATGTCTTGGGCGTGGTGTCGGACATCTGTGAGGTCCTTCACAATCGCCTTGTGGTTGTTCTGAACCTCAGAGCTCTGAGTCTGCAAGTTCTCACTCACGTTCTCTAGAAGGAGGACAGGAAGAGCAGTGTTCCCTAGGTTTACAGTGTATTTGGGGGGATGGGGGGGGCAGACAAGCACCAACACTAACACTTAAAGAATACATGGTTCATTAACTGGACCATGAACTGGACCATCAACCATCAGCAGAATGTGAGAGTCTTGTAGCAGAGCCTGCAGGGATGACCTCACAGTCACTATATCCTACGTACCATGTTTCCTGCTTAACTAGGGCTGAAACAAGTCTTTTGGTGTTTGACTGAACACTGTTTTGCTCAGAGGACAGGGCATGTTCTGAGCAATTCATTTTAACCACTTGCTCATTTAAACTCACTGACTCTTGCGCTCAAACACCTGAGCATTATGCAAATTTTACAGAATGTAAACTCCTAGGAGTCGACAGGCAGGCACAACAGCAACAACAATATATTTACAGCTTTTTCAAAGATCGTTTAAGAACTACAGGCAAGCATTAAATGAAAAATCTATAGCTGTTATGATTTTCAGTTAAGATTAACACGGACAGCTGCTGTACCTCTGCTGCCTAACTGCAACTAACTTTTCATCTTTGTTTATTAGTTTGGGTTTTGGTTTTTGTGTTTAATCCTGTGACTTTACTCAAGTGTTTTCAGTCAGGCTTATGTTTGGCCTGACAAACGGTTTCTGAAGGTTAAGATGCACAACCTAATACCGGGGTCTCCAGCAAGTAGCCGGCAAGCTACCAGTAGCTCCCGGTTCCTTACCAAGTAGCTCATCCAAGATTTCAATAAACAAACGTAAACCTGCTTACATTTTTATCCAATCAAACTCAGAGGTGTCCCGCCCCCTTCAAATCGCTAAATGATTTTTGCCAATTGGTTGTCAAACAGTTGCACTGCCATCAGCTTGACGAGTGAGTGGTGTTGTGAGATGGACAGGGGATACACTCTAGCAAACACCGCTCCTGTTGGCTCCATGCAGTGGCAGTCATCTCCCTGAACATCGCCAGTTTACATCATACATACACACAGCTGTACTTGTGAACAAAAATGAAAAGTGAATTAACCATAATATTGGTGTATTTGTAAGTGTATTTTTTTTAATTTAATTTAAATGTAATATGTGTGTAAATGTGTTTAAATTTAAAAAAAAAAATTTTTGGCAAACAGAATGAGTGAACTCAATGTCTTACACAGTTGTAAAATTGTTTTAGGGCTGCTTTTACATAGAAATGGTATATATATACAGATATATATATATATATATATATATATATATTTATTAATAGTGTATGAAGTGTAATATAGTACCTACATACACTGTTTATCTTTAACTATTTAAACTGTTATATATTTTAAATTATTCACTTATATAGTTGTCCTACTACTGCTTTATAATTACACCTATCCTTATATGCTTATATGTATATATACATTCCATAGAGCTATACCTTAGTATTTATAAATCTATTACTAGAAATATATGTTTGTGTCCTGTACATGTATGTCCTTGTGGTGTCCCTGCTGTTTTTGCTGCTGTACTGCTGCTGGAGCCATAATTTCCCAAAGGGAACTCCCAAGGGATTAATAAAGTTCTATCTATCTATCTAATAGGCAAAAATAAATTAATTAATTAATTAAACTGATTAAAAGTCATGATCTAATCTTATGAACTTGTTATTTTTTGCCATATTGGACACTCACATCACTCCAGTGCAGAGCCACTGGCCCCCTGTTTAATCTAGAATAGAATTTAAAATCCTCCTCCTCACATACAAAGCACTTAATCATCGGGCCCCATCATATCTTAAAGACCTAGTTTCACACTCTCACACTCAGGGTATGAATGTGTCTTTGTGTCAATAACCTTATTTTTTTGTTTCCCAAGTCTGTGTCTGCTCGCTCTCTCTCTCTCTCTCTCTCTCTCTCTCCCACTGTCATTGTTACTATGCTCTGATTAAAGTTCATCAGTATCATTTCTTATCAATAATCTCTGCTGCTGCTTGTATAAATGACACTGTAGTTCTATAAACATGACATAACTGATTCTAAACTTGATACAACTGTTGTATATTTGCTCCTGGTCTCTCTCTTCTGTCTCTCCCTCACCTCCCTCTTTTTCTTTCTCTCCCCCCTTTCTGTCCCCCACCTCTCCTCTGTCCCCCATTTTCCTCTCACCCCAACCGGTCGAGGCAGATGACCGCACATCTTTGAGTCTGGTTCTGTCAGAGATTTCTTCCTGTTAAAAGGGAGTTTTTTCTCTCCACTGCCCCCTAGTGTTTGCTCATTGTGTGAACTGTTGGGTTTCTTTTCTCTCTGTAATATTGTAAAGGTTTTGGCCTTATTATGTACAGTGTCTTGAGATAATGTGTGTTGTGATTTGGCGCTATACAAATAAAATTGAACTGAATATAAAGTTTTTATAAGAGTCTCAAAGAGTAGGAATCCTCTCCTCTGGAACCAGCTCCCACTTTGGTTCTCCCTACATTTAAAGCAACTTAAAAACATAGTTAGGGCTGTTTCAACTCTGATCCATTGCTTAGTTATGCTGCAATAAGCCAAGACTGCTGGGGGAAACAGCCATTATGCAGCTCTCCCTCTCTCCCCCGATACTTTATCATGACCATAACATTGTTTTGGTTGTGTTCTTCCTCTCTCTCTGTTCTTATTTTACAGGTATCCCTGATTCCAGATCTTCATCACCATAGCTACTAATTACTTCTAAACATTATTAATTACCCTCGTCCACCCTTCACCAACTTTTCTGAGGGTCACACAAGGTGCTGGAACCAATTCCAGATGATGTTGGAGCAAGTGGCATGTAACACCCTGAACGAGATGAAGATAGTGATGATGATTGTCATTAATGTTAATAATTTTTGAAATGCTCCTCATCTCTTTTCTCTCTTGGTAAATATGATTTGTTGTTGATTGACATTTTGCTTGTAACCTGCTGAACTTCTGTACATGTGACAAATACTACACATCTGCCCTCTGTGGCCCTTCCTGAGGTTTCTCCCATTTTTCCTCTGTACATGTTATTATATAACAGATATATTACATATTTATAACAGATCTACAGTTGAGCATTTTTTGGTTTTATTTAGGGCTGCAATCGAATATTCCATCAATTCATTGAGTAATCGGACGTCGCGCTCATGACTCTTCTAGTGACCATATTTATACGCTCTGGGAGGAAACCAGAGAAAACCCATGTATACATGGGGAAAACAAGCAGACCACACAGAAAGGCCCGCGGTTGAACCAGCTTCCTCCTGGCTGTGAGGCAACAGTGCTAGCCACTACCCTGCCATGTGACCCGCAGAATAAAAAAAAAAGGACTGACCCATTTTCTTCGTAATGCCCTGGATGAGCTGGGCTACCAAATCCTGCCCAGAGGCGATCAGCGCCTTCTCCTGAGCCAGACGCTTTAGGTTGTCCTTCAGTGAACTTTCCAGTTGCTCCTGGCCTTCAGATAATTTTCCCTGCTGGTCGTGTAGAGCGATGTGTCCCTCCCGCAGCTTGTCCAATGAGGCTGCAGTCAGTTCCTTTAACTCCAGCTGGCCTTCCTGTTTTAAAGCGGGAAATGATGGAGAAAAAAGCAGGATGGCATCTGTCTTTGATCAGACTTTCCACATGAAGCAGAAAAGGCTAAAGCTAATGCAGGTCTACCTTCAGGTCCTTCATTGCATCTAGCTGGTTGGTGGCTGTGGCGATGAGAGCATTGACTGTGTGTTCCGCTCTGCGCCGAAAGAGCTGCTGGCGTGCTGCATAGCACACGGCACGAGCTCGGTTACTCACTATGTGGTAAGCATTCCATGTATCCGAGTCCATCTCTGCTGTGCACTCCTTTATTGACTGGAAGATTGCATCGACACACGTCAGCTTTGAAAACTGAAAACTTTTGAAGTGAAATAAATTGGGCCAATATATCAGTGTATCATCTATATCATGACATAATAAGGTATCTGTGATGAACTGGTTTTAAAGGCTGCTGCACCGATTACAAGATTTACTATACTGAATAAATCTCTGAAATGCAATAAATCTCAAAATAAATATTTAAAAAAAAATGGAATGACAAAATTATATTTAAACGAAATTACCTAAAAAAAAAATAGTGATTTATAAGCAATACCTCTCAGCCTTTCCTTTAAGCTGGACAGAAATTTGGTTTCATACCATGATATATCCTAATTATATAAAAAGTACTGTATATTGTGGTAAGATTTGTTTCCATATTGCCCAGCCCTTGAGTGAAAGTTTTATACATTTACCATTTCATCTGTACATGGATATGTCTGGCGCCCCTCACTTTGGGCCTGGCAGTTAAACAGTGCCACACCGAGCTTTGCAAGCTGCTCTTCTGAGAGACTTTCACAGCTTACCCTCAGTTGGGCCACCACCTATGAAAGAGAGAAAGGGCATTTTTTTGAATGTGACAGATATTGAAAATATACAAGTTTGTTTTTATCATGCATCATGATAACAAGCACTTACAATAAGTTGATTGTGGTCATTTTTCATCAGCGGGAAAATCATAAGAGAAAAATGTACTATTCCATGCAAGTGACTAATAAATGATTTCTAGGTTGCCAATACACCACTCTCACTCCCAGACTTCATGCTATACAATGACATAAGGCTGCAGCTAATCGAGTAATCTATCGATTATTCTGACGATTAATCGAGTAATCGGATAAAAAAAAAACTGGGACATTCTGTATTCTGTATTGTGTTTCTCGGTTTAGTTTGCAGTGATCCCATACTTTTGACACATTTTGTTGTTACTTATGCTGCGCATCTTCCCCTTGCTCCTCGTTGCCTTCATCTCATCCTTCCACACTTTAGTTGTGTTAGCAGCGTAAGCTAATTTCATCTTAAGTGATCACCAGGGCTCTCAAGTGTGGAACTTAGCGTGGAGTGAGATGAGAGAGTGTTGATGAGCAGGACTTAATACACTACACCAAATACATTGTTTTAGTTTTGCCTTTTAGAACAAAATCAAAAATGGATCCAAGAGACATTTGGCCCCAAATAAGTCCCTTAAACTGCATTGGTGATTGTCTGTCCAGAATGAAAGAAAAGTTTACTGTTATTTCCTGACATCTTTAAATCTAAATATATAAATATATAACAGTAAAAAAAAAAGAGAGAGAAAAACAAAACACAGGTAAACATTGTGTCCATACTCCTTACACTTTGATAAGCAGCTATCATAATAAATAAAGTGATATAATTGAAGTGATTACCTGACTGTGCTCTTTCAATTCCATTCACGCATTCACAGTGTTCGTGGGGCCTTGTAGCGGAAACTTTACCGGGCAACAAGAAATACTATTTTCTGATTGGCCGATAGGTTGCTAATTCAAAACAACTAAATGAATGGACAAACGCAGAGCAATCTGCCTTCGCATCATCCATTTATAGATTTTTATCAGTTAACAGTGTGAGAAATGTCATGTTTGGCCATTGAACTTATTGAAATGCGCGTGTCTCATGCTGAATGCGTGATCATGTTGATAAGCATCCCGGCACAACATCGGCGTAAGTGAGCACATTGTGTAACTGAAATAACCATCCAGGCGGAACACTGCCCGGATGCGCAAAATGTAACACTGGATTTAACAAATAATTTAAGTAATCAAATTACTCCAATTATTTGAGGAATCATTTCAGCCCTACAATGATATGCAAACATTCATTCAGCATTCATCTATATTTCAAATTTGTATTTCTTTTTTATTCTGTTTGTTGTAAATACAGATTATCATTGAATCTTAAATACTGCAAATAACCATACTATGAAAAAAAAAGTAGCCAAGTAAACTTCAGTTGCAAAAGAGGGTGAACTGCTACTATAATTAATCAAAAATGATGTTGTAAAAGAAATTGTTTTGTTCTTTTTTTTACCCTGTGGTGACAGCTGTCCAATGGGCTGAGCTCCATCTGCTTTGCCTCAGCCAAAAACTTCTCATCTGCAGTGGCCATTTCAAACTGAGCGTCCTTTGCCAGAAGTGCTGGAGCCGCTGCTGCTGGAGCCGCTGCTGCTGGAGCCGCTGCTGCTGGAGCGGTTGCTGGGGGAACCTCTCTCTGCTTCAGCCACTCAAACAGCCCACTGACCACTGGACACTGACAGGCCAACAGGATCAGCAACAGGAGACCCTGGAGGTGGTTTTGCAGCAGTAGATGACCCATATCTGAGCACAAGAACACAATCAAAATTTAAAATAAAAAAAAAAGTATAAAAAATGTAGACAAAGAAATAATGGAAAAAAACATTTCCCACTTTTTCTTCTGATATACTTTTCATTCATTATTAATATGTTGGTGGATCAATATCTCCAAATTCTGTCTTTGCACCTTTTTGCAGTATTTAAATTAAATACCTGTTGATCCCCTTTGTTATACACTGCCTATCCCAAAAAAAACATTCACATTCACACATTCGCTGTGACATTGTTTTTTTCCCCATTGGCTTCACTGATTGGTGGTTTTCTTAAGGCTACACAGCTGTTCAGTCCCAATCCCTTGAGTTCCCTTCACATTGTGTGTGTGGAAATGCTCTTACTTTCACTATCAAACACAGACCTGAGTTCTACTGTTGTTTTTCTGTGATCACGATCATTCAGGATTTTTTTCCGACCACATTTCTTCCTCAAAGACGATGGTTCCCCACTATCCTTCCAGTTTTTAATAATGCGTTGAACAGTTCTTACCCCAGTTTAAGTAGTTTCTACAATCTCCTTAGATGTTTTCTCTGCTTGATGCCAATGATTTGAGCCTTCTCAAACAGACTAACATCTTTTCCACGACCACAGGAAGTGTCTTTCCACATGGTTGTTTAAGAAATGAGAAGCTACTTATTACATTAGTTGGGGTTAAATAATCAGCTGAAAGATAATGCATGAATTATCCAATAGGAGGCTCTTACCTATGTGCTTGGTTAAATCCAGGGGGCAACGTTTTTTGTTTTTTTTTTCAGCAATCTTACACTCTCGTTCTTCTTCTTCATTCTACACAAAAGTTGCTGTAGTGTATGAAAGCTTTTTGAGGCCAAGGATTCTAAGAAAAACACTCAAAATCCAAATACTTAATAAAAGATATTTGTCCTTCTTCTAGTAGAACCCTATTTGATTTTGTCCATAAAATGTTGATCATTGTTTCCCAAACTGCAGAATGATGTTGTTTCAAAACACCATATTCTGAGATGATGATGTCTTTGTTACATGGAGCTAATAAACCAGAAAATATCCATGTGTTAAAGCTGATAAACCTGCCAACTTTTTTTCCTTTTCTTTTTTATAGAAAAGACACAGATTAACCGATTATCAAAATAGTTCAGTAGGGCTGAAAGAATTCTGAGATTGTAAGCATCTCTCTGCATAGATGCAAATGTTACTGCAAGAGAGCCAACAGACTTCAGCATAATACAGCAGTGTGTCAGGTCTAGCATCATCTCCCCGTAAAGGACTGCAGTGTTGCAGTGTCCTCAAAAGTGTCCAGTCAAAAGTTTGGGCACACCTTATTTTTCTTTATTGTCATTGTAGATTCTCACTGAAGGCATCAAAACTATGAATGAACACATATGGAATTATGTAGTAAACAAAAGTGTAAAATAACTCTATATATTTTAGATTCCTCAAAGTAGCCACCCCTTGTTTTGTTGACAGCTCTGCAAACCCTTGGCCTTCTGTCAATGAGCTTCATAAACCGGAAATGGATTTCACTTCACAGCTGTGCCTTGTCGGGGTTCATTTCCTGCCTTCTTAATGGGGTTGGGACCATCACTTGTGTCAGGTTGGTACACAGCTGACAGCCTTATTTAACAACTGTTCATGGCAAGAACCAATCAGCTAAGTAAAGAGAAACGACAGTTCATCACTACTTTAAGACATGAAGGTCAGTCAGTCTGGAAAATTGCAAAAACTTTGAATGTGTCCAAACTTTTGACTGGTAGTGTGTGTGTGTGTATATATATATATATATATATATATATATATACACACACACATATATACACACACACACACACACATATATATATATATATATATATATATATATATATATAAATATATATAAAATTAGTGTTTGCTCGTTGGGTTCCTCCCCTCTCTCTATAATACCTTATGGTTTCTACTTTGATGTGGGTTTAATGGGTGTTCTGAAATGGGACTCTACAAATAAAATTGAATTGAATTAAGCAGTCTTGAAAATATTTCACAATAAAAGCCTTGCAAGAAAAATATTAATGGACTGAGGAGAACAACTAACTTCCCCTTTAGATTAAGCAATGGTCAACGCAAATGGGATACTGATTAAATTTAGGGATTGTTTGTTTTCTAATAATAATAATAATAATAATAATAATAGGTTGTACACTGAGGGGTGTAATGCTGCCCTCTCCAGTCCGAAGTTCTTAATCATAGCTTTACATGAAGTAGGAAAAATCTAGTTAGGGAAAAGAGAAGACTTTAAGATACAGTATCTAAAGCTGTATGTTTCCATGATTGTTTACCGTTTGCATTCTGGATACGGTGAATAGCCTGAATTCATTCATTCATTCATTCATTCATTCATTCATTCATTCATTCACTCAGTCGCTCACAAGGACTTGTCCAGGCGTGTCCTGACGCCGATTCCACTAAGCTGAATAAGGGCGACGTTTTTCGCACTTTTCTTTTGTAGTTTTAAAATAAAACCGTCACTGAAACACACTAATTTTCCACAGAAATATGAGCAAACGAGCAAGCTGTCGAGACTTACCTGTTGTTTGATTTGCAGGCAGCGTCTGTTCCGCGTCACTGTTCACACAGCTGAGCGGAATGACAGCTAAATGTTTTTTCTTTCTCCCCGCCCATTTAAATGACGTGTCGGCAGTGGCAGCCAATAGAAACACTCCCGGTTGGCCAAGGTGGGTGGGGTCATCGGCCAATAGTAAACCTTCCCTTTCTCAGTAAGATCATAGGAAAAGCTGTTTTTCAATACATGCACAACTTTCTGACACTAAATGACTGTTTTGATGTTTTCCAGTCAGGCTTCCGTCCACACCACAGCACTGAGACATGTTTAGTGAAGGTCCTCAATGACATCCGCTCTAATTCAGATAGTGGCAACATTTCAGTCAAGTCAAATTTATTTATATAGCCCAACATCACAAACACAATTTGCCTCGAAGGGCTTTACAGTCTGTAGAGCATGTGACACCCTCTATCCTTAGACCCTCACATCGAGTGAGGAAAAACTCCTTTTTTCAGGGGAATAATGGGAGAAACCTCAGGAAGAAGCACAGAGGAAGGATCCCTCTTCCAGGACGGACAGACGTGCAGCAGGTGTCACATGTACAGAGACAAGTTCAGCAGATTATTAACAAAACATCAAATATTACAGAGAGAGAAAAGATAAGAAGACGGAGACCAGAATGATTCAAGAATCAGTAACATTAATAACAATTATCATCATGTACTGTCACCATCTGGGGTTGGTTCCTGCTCCCCATGTGACCCTCAGAAGAGGACAAGCGTTAGTGAAGGGTGGATGAGGATAATTAACCTTAGCACTAATGAGTAGCTGTATAATGTAATGTAATGATTATAGTTGTAATATTTGAGCTGTGGTGTTGAAGCTCTGGAATCAAGAGAGAGAGAGAGAGAGGAAGAGCACAAACTGGGGGAGGGAGAGAAAAGAATGTTATTGTCTTGATAAAAGTATGATGCTTTCACTAAGTATCTTATGTACTTCATTTGCCCTGTTTCCACCTAAATTATCAGGAGAACAAGAACTTACATTTACCCGGGTAAATAAGTTCTTGGTAATAGAAGTTCCTGGTGATCTGTGTAGTTTGTGTTCCCACCACACCTCAAAGTTCTTGATTGTTGTTGATGACGTACAGTCAAAACATTTAACACGCTGATGGATCGCTTTGTGATTGTGTTTGTTTCTCAAAACCAGTTTCATGTTAATAAACAAGAATAAACTCTAAAGCAGTTACAGACTTGTGGAGGGGGGTTGTACAGGTGCTTCAGTGAGATGGTGGGAGTGAAAATCGTGCTTCAGTGTAGAATTTACTGTGAGCTGCATCAGCCAGAGACGACAAGAGCAGCAACATGTGTGTGAAATCCTCATCATTTTTAAGTTTCTTCGCATCGTGCTTGACGTGCATGAGAGGCAGCATCGCACCAGAATAATTTGCTCGTCCATTCCATCCAGTGTGCAAAGACCTTTAGAAAGACACGTGTTTTCACTTCAGTGTATCTAAAGAGTCTCAAATAACACAAGAAAAAGACGCTAGATTTGTTGCGAGTTGCTTTTTTGAAAAACAGTCGCTGGAGGGTCTGAACACTCACTAAACATAGCAACAAAAAAGTTGCTGCATTCGCAACACGGAAACAGCTGCAAGATGTGTTCCACACAGCCCCTTAAGTTCCTGGTAATCTGAAGAGCCCCTCGTCACAAGTAGGTACTAAATTTACCCGGGTAAAGCATTTTGTGCCAAGTTCTTTTAATTATCTGGGTAAATGAGGAAAGTTCCTATGGTGGAAAAGAGCCTATTGCTTTTTTAAGTCCTCCTTTCCCTGCGCTTTACTGAAACGCAATTGGAAATTGTGACTTCAATCCTAAGGGCATCACTGAAGGGCTCATCAGCAGCTTCATAAGCAAACCACCTTTTTGTGCTTCTAAGCCTCTTTTCCTTCTCTGGTTCTATGTTCATGGCCTCACAAAGTTCCTTTGCAGCTGACACAGCCTCATCAAACCCAGACTGTCTGTATTTGGAGAGGTTGATTTTGACACTGGCAATGAGATTCACAGCAATATCAAGCTGCATGGAACTGGACTGAAGTAGCCTGTTCAACTGGTTTGTGATGGGAAGAAGTTCACATCACACAACAGAGCAAATCAAAAATCTCAATGATGCCTCCACTTGGATCCACTGGGTCACTTACAGCCTGCCCAGTCTATGACCTAAGATTTTACAAAGCAAAAGGTTAAATTATACATTTGGTTTCTGTAGGATAGAGAGAGATTGACATTGTGTCTGAGTAAAACCAAATTGATGTTATTTGGTAAAGACAGAATAAACAGAGAGGTACAAATACATAGGGTTGATGAGTATACAAAGTTAAATTTCTTGGGGTAAGGATAGATGATAAACTTAGTTGCAGATCACATATTTAAGATGTTCATTCAAAACTATCAAGAAATATTGCACTGCTAGTTAAAGCAAGACAGGTTCTGGATAAGAAATCACTCAACATTCTTTACTGCCCAATAGTTGACCATAAAAAAATGACAATATTTACACTACTGTGCAGAGGGGTGGGCAATAATTACCAAAGCACATACATTCATTAACATTCATTTATACATTCATTAACTATCCTTCACAAGACAGCAATACAAATGTCCCAGTCCCAGATATCTGGATCACACTAACTCACTATTTATACAAGTCAAGTCAAGTCAATTTTATTTATATAGCCCAACATCACACAAGTGACACCCTCTGACCTTTGACCCTCTTACATCGAGTACAGTCAAAATTATTAAAATTCACATGGTGGTATTCCAAACAGCACAGATTGTCAGGGTCTGGTTTCCTGCCTCTTATTTTGTCAACCCACCTGTGTTTCAGGATTTCAGCCGAGTGGAGCTTCTAATCATGCACCAGCAACTTCTCTCCTCATCAGACGACCCTTTTAAACCCTGGTGTCTGATTCCACAGTTGTCACCGTGTCTCGTTATGTTCAGCGGTAAACTCTCAGCTCTACATTTTCACAGCTTTACATTTTCACAGATCTGAGCCTATTCTAATACCAGTAGCAATGGCTCTAGCAGTGGTCAACAAAAAGCTACCCTCAAAAGAAAACATTTAGAGCACTGGTTCTTAAAATTTTTATACTAAGTAACACTATTATCACCATCTATTTACACTGGTGTAAATAGTCCGAGCAAAGTCACCAACAGACTTTTCACAGGAGCCAGATTTATTCCCATAAGATAATTTGCTCTCTCATCACTCTCCTCTTCCTCACATTCTGTATACTGCAGACAATGATATAGAGAAATTGGATTAAGGTGGAGTGAGAGGTAATTTATTTTGTTATTTATTTCATTTTTGTATGCCGTCAGGTCAAAATTCCTCAGCTCCACTTCAATTTCATACCCTGGTACATACAGTAGAACAGTATTTCAGATTTTCCTCCACCTACCACCAGAGGATGCTCGTGTACCACTGGTGGTGCACATACCACAGTTTGAGAACAATGAATTTAGTTTCCACAGGCGGAGGCAGGGCCTTCCACAAAACAAAGGCTTGTTGCTGGTGTCATGGGGGTGAGTACATTTACACAAGTGATATTAATAAGATATTATTATTTTAAGAATCATCACAGATCATCACACTCAGTGAGAACTAGAACCTCTCTATCTGCTACACAGGGCCTACTCTCATCTGGACAAGGAGAGTGGTGCTGTGAGAATCATGTTCTTTGACTTCTTCAGCGCCTTCAACACCATCCGACCCCTCCTGCTGAGAGACAAGGTGACAGAGATGAGGGTGGACTCACACCCGGTGAGATGGATTACAGACTACCTCACAGAGAGACCACAGTACGTCAGACTGAAGGACTGCACGTCGGACACTGTGGTCAGCAGCACCGGAGCACCACAGGGGACCTTGATCTCTCCCGTCCTCTTCACCTTGTACACATCTGACTTACAGTACAACTGAACAGATGATACTGCGATAGTTGGCTGTATCAAGGATGGACAGGAGGGGGAGTACAGGAGCCTTGTTGAGGACTTTGTGAGGTGGTGCAGGTCCAACCATCTGCAGCTGAACACCTCCAAGACCAAGGAGATGGTGGTGGACTTCAGAAAGAAGAAACCACATCTCCAATCTGTGTCCATCGAGGGGGTCGATGTGGAGGTGGTCAGGACATATAATTATATCTGGGGCTGCAGCTGGATGACTGGTTGGAATGGACAGCAAACATGGACACTGTCCACAGGAAAGGACAGAGCCGTCTGTACTTCCTGAGAAGGCTGGGGTCCTTCAACATCTGTAAAAAACTGCCGCGTATGTTTTACCAGTCCGTGGTGGCCAGCGTCCTGTTCTACGCTGTGGTTTGCTGGGGAGGAAACAGCAAGCAGAGGGACGCTGCCCGACTGGACAGACTGGTGAGGAGAGCTGGCTCAGTGGTGGGCACAGAGCTGGATTCTCTGGTGGCAGTGGCAGAGAGAAGGACCCTGGACAAACTGTTGTCCATACTGGATAACACCCACCACCCTCTGCACAACACCTTCATCAGGCAGAGGAGTGTGTTCAGTGGCAGACTGCTGTCTCAATCCTGATCCACCAACAGACTTAAGAACTCCTTCGTCCCCCTGGCCAAAATTAAGGCCTTAGAAATGATTTTTCTGCATGTGTTTATTCAGGTGGCACAACAGACAACCACAGATATTTGCCTTTGCACATTTAACTGGAAACGTTAACAATGAATTTCATACTTTTTACTTCCTTTTTGCTGTTATGTGAGAGAGTAAGGTTTTAGCAGCACACAGTAGATAGATAATGAGTGAAAATCAAAACACCAATCCTCTTTAAGGTAGTTCTCATTCTGGGCATTAAGGGTCTGCAGGGCTTTTTCCACAGTATAACAGCATCAACAATTAATAAAGAAATGAAGTTGTTATAGTATAGAGGATATTGTTAGTGCTTGCTCAATGAGAAATGAAAAACAGATTTATGAAAGGCAGAGTTATTTTGACTTTTTTATTATTGTTGTTTAAAGGAGCCCAGATCTGTGTTTGCTGTTAAAAGCTTACCAAAAATATTTTCTTAGAAACTCCAAAATGTAGAAGGGGACCTCTCTGGTCCTGCGAGCCTGACCCCGGTTATGACCCACCTGACCGTTTGTTTGTGCCCGACGAGGTGAAATCCCAGTTCCTCCATTAGGGCTACTCCTTATGGAGGAACAAAATCCTCCTGACACAGTTTTCATAGCATCAAATGACCTTATTTGGATGTTTATTGTATTTATTGTGTGTGTATATATAATAGTGTGGGTTTGTTTGCGATCTATTCATTCAAAAGAACAAACTGTTATATTATTCATAATAATGAATGATCATTATCAGTGATTCGTTCACTCAGGCACTGAGTCAGTCCTTGCCACGTCCATACTGGTAAACTGACTTATCTTAATATGTGCGCCCTGAGTGAATCAGCAGCTTAAACTGTCAGAATCAGCCTCAGAAAATCCAGAAACAATGCCGATTCATGCCGAACTGTAGATCACTTTAAAAGAATCAAAACCCCGGAAAAGATGTGTTAATCTCCAATGTTTATTAAGGAAATTTCTAAAATCTTAACATTTAAGAGTGGAGTCTGGCGTATTTAGCGACAGCAGATGAATCACATCAGCTGTGTGTCAGTACAGCGAGTGAGTCAGATGTAGCCTGTGCTCCAGTCATTCAGGAAGAAGTGAAAGATTTGGTGAACGAATCTTTTTAATGAACGGATTCAAATGATTTAGTACACTGAAAAGAACTGTGTATACCATCACTATATACATACACACACACACACACACACACACACATATATATATATATTTATGTAGTTCCAACTCATAAATGTATTAAACACAATGCAGCATTAATCAAATTAAGTAATGTTTTTCATTTGTATTTTTCATCATCTCAATAATATATGAATTGAAAAATAAAATGTAATATTTGAAATATGTATTTTAAATACATCTATCAGAAATACTGCCCATCCATGTGTGCGTACTACATACAGTATATCAATACATAGATTTGTGTATTTATTTATTTATTTATTTTCCCTGTGTTGTGCTCTTGATAACTTGAAAAATAATGTTTTATGTTTTAAAACTGTAAGCCAAGTAGCAAGCAATTTAATGTAACAATTTTATATTTATGTAGGGTTGATTCAATAAATTACTTAATAAAATTTACTGCAGTAACTGCACAGCAAATATATTTGGTGCACTGACGAAAGGTGACTAAAGGTGACTAAAGGTTTGGCATCTGATCCCATGTGTAAATGTAATCATTTGTGTATGGTTACAGGCGCCATGTCCTCAAAAGAAAAACAATTCACTTGCTTCATTTGGTCATTTATGAACAGAAACGTTGTACATGTATTTGCATATTGAGCAAGAAATGAGAGGAGACACATTCAGGACACATTTTAATACCAGGTGTTATCAGATGAGCCTATAGCTCAAATGAGTGTTCTTGGCATTTTAATGGTGAGATATGCAGCAGGTCCAGACAGAGACAGAGACAGGGACATGGTCAGGCACCACCACTTCCTCATCACTGTGAACAGAACTTTTGATATTTGGACTTTATTTTTGTAGACTTAGAGGAAGCAATGATATCCATCTTGATCTATGCTTTATGGTCTTTCCTCATTTACAAATTATGCGTTACATGACAAGAGTAGGTCCACACGGCAAGAAGTCCCAGTTTCATGACTGGATCAGAACAAGGGTCCTTCTACATGGAGTTTACATGTTCTCCCCGTGTGTGCGTCGGTTTTCTTTGGGCTCTCTAGCTTCCTCCCGCAGTCCAACAACATGCAGATTTGGGGATTAGGCCAATTGGACATAGATGTGAATGTGAGAGTGGATGGTTGTCTGTCTCTTTGTGGCCCTGTGATGGACTGGTGACCTGCCCAGGGTGTACCCTGTCTTTTGCGCCATGTCAGCTGGGATTAGGCACCAGTGCCCACTGCGACTTTCATTGGGAGGATAAAGCAGTGGAAGATGAGTGAATGAGTGAGTCACAGTTATAAGCCAACACTGAAGTCTAAACGTATTTTTTCCTCAGTATTATTTAAACCCAGTATGTATATGTGGGTGTGATACAGCCCTAATTTTGTTAGGCTTGAATGTAGCACACCGTTCCATTACTTAATATTTTCTCTAATTTATATTCTTCTTTCATTGTGTTCCAAATATTTAATTGGGCTTCAATCCACTGACTCTGGGCATTATTTGTGGGGCTTTTAAATTTTTTATAAGCCAATAATGTATTGATAGGTGGCTCTTTTAATAGATAGCTTTTTAATGGATGTTGTTAGGGAGAACATGAGGACAGTTTTTGTAAAAAAAAAAAGAGGACACAAGGGACAGGACAAAATTGAGGCACACGATCCACTGTGGTGAGGAGGGAGAAGCCGAAAGAAGAAGAATAAAGTAGAATATCAATCATACCCTCTTGAAGTTATTAGTAGTGTACTTAAACTCCTAAGGTAATATCTCCATCCGGTACTTTTGGAATATGTAACAAAAGGGATGGTGTCTTGAAATGTATTGTCATGAATCTTTCATACCAAAACTGGGGCTGTATGTGTAATTTTGCTAATGAATACTGCAATTTCAATTTGATATATATATAAATACGTATATATATACATATATACGTATATATATATATATATATATACTAGTCAAAAGTTTTCTTTCTCATTTAATGTTTTTCTCTTTATTTTCATTGTAGATTTTAGAGTTATTTTGTGAAATAACTCTAAATATGGTTTATATTTTTGATTCCTCAAAGTAGCCACCCTTTGCTTTGTTGACAGCGCTGCAAACCCTTGGCCTTCTCTCAATGAGCTTCATGATGTAGTCACCTGAAATGGTTTTCACTTCACAGCTGTGCCTTGTCAGGGTTCATTTGTGGAATTTCTTGCCTTCTTAATGGGGTTGGGACCATCAGTTGTGTTGTGCAGAAGTCAGCTGACAGCACTATTTGACAACTGTTAGAATTCATATTATGGCAAGAACCAATCAGCTAAGTAAAGAGAAACGACAGTCCATCATTACTTTAAGACGAAAGTCAGTCAGTCTGGAAAATTGCAAAAACCTTTAATGTGTCCAATCGAGATGGTTTGGGATGAGATGGACCTCAGAGTGAAGGCAAAAGGCCAACACATGCTCAGCATCTCTGGGAACTCCTTCAAGACTGTTGGAAAACCATTTCAGGTGACTACATCATGAAGCTCATCGAGAGAAGGCCAAGAGTTTGCAAAGCAGTAATCAAAGCAAAGTGGCTATTTTGAAGAATCTAAAATATAAAACAGTTTCACACTTTTTTATTTACTACATAATTCCATACTTGTTCATTCATAGTTTTGATGCCTTTTAGTGAGAATCTACATCGTATATAGTCATGAAAATAAAGAAAAACCATTAAATGAGAAGGTGTGTCCAAACTTTTGACTGGTACTGTATATATATATATATAGTGTAATAGGTCTGAAATAATGGAGCATCAGTGCAAGACCATCAAAATATTAATGTCTGTATCATTCTAATATAAATACCCATACATATATTGAAATGCATGTCTGAGAATGTCAAAATATTGTTCCCAAATACATGCATTAATTTGTTTTAATTTACAAAGATCACAGAACAATTGAAATTATAAACTGCACCTTTTGCAATTTGCTAATTGTGTTTATTCTCTGTATTTAGCTCCTACCTCCAAAAATGTGCCATTAAAGGTAAGAAGGGGGACTGAAGCATGTAATCAATCTGTAATCAATGCAAATGATTTCTTGTAAAACCCAGTCAGTTCCCGGTTTCTCTCCATGTAAGTCTGCTGTCATTTGATAACACAGGTGAACTGTGTGAGGAGCAGTTCAACTGGAGAACCGGTTACCTGCACTTTTGTTCATCATGATGAAACTGATTCTATCTTTCGGATTCATTTGGATGCTCATCAACACAGGTAACACTGTATATTCTCACATTCTACATGTTTCTTCTTTTTTTTTCCAGGTATCAAATGTAAACATATGAATATTGAAATGAGAAGAGAAGCCTGATATATATTTGGTGACTTTCACATGAGACTGTGGCAACACTGGCCACTGATAATTTATACAAGTATTTCAGTAACACTAAACAATAAGTAATGATTAAGATTTTATTTTTAATATCAGGATATTAATATTTACTAACGATTAGTTAATCACTATATCTTTACTTAATGGTTAGTACATGGACCTAAAATAGAGATGAGACCATGAGAGAGATGAGAGATGAGAAAATAGAGACCTTATTGTAGAGATGTCAAATGAATGACACCTTATTCTTTTACTGTAATAAACTGCACGTACCTCTGTTGATTATGCTGTGGATGTTTTTAGTGAAAACATGGCTGTCAGGGGTGACATCAGGAAAGAAAAATATATTTTAGCCTCTTAACGAAAGGTGAGGCATCTGGGGCACTGACCATATGTTTGCGCTTCATGCATCCAACTTCAAAAAGCTTGAAACATCACTTTCAAGATAGCAGGAGCCCCCCAGCTGTTACATGCATCAGGTAAAATATAAAACAAAATCACATTGACCTACAATAACGTTACACCTTTCAACAGTTCATTTGGATATCAATAATCATTAATATACCAAGGCTTTCCTGCATATCTTCAAAGACACAACAACAAAACACAACTTAATTAAACAATAGTGTGTGAAGGTCCATATAGAGGTCCACATGAAATTCAGTCCCCAGGGTTGAGCTGTCTATGACCCCAGGTTGTACTCTAGCCATGCCTGCCTTCAGCCCCACTGGTGCACAGTAGATGCTCTTTGTGCCCCTGCCCTTCCAAATGTTTGTGTACGCCACTGGCTATCAAGGTTTCCAATGTTGGCGCATGGTCTGCAGATTTTCAATTCTATTGCTGAAGTCAAACAGAAGGCAGACTGAATTTTCATCTACTTCTAAACAAAAAAACTTTGCAGCTGCAGCTCTTCAGTGTTGGTATGGTGAAGACAATACTGCAATCAAACTCCCTTGCAATGGGTTTTGTGGAGTAATTGTTCAACAGAGTGAGTGTTACAATATATATATATATATATATATTTATTTTTATTAGCTTTGAGTAAGATGTGTCTTTCTTTCATCAACACTAAATTGTATATTGAACCAACAGGTTATTTCCAGGGCAGGCCCATACGGAACATCAAACAAGTGTGTCTGCCTACATCATTTAGCTGCAAACAAAGTCCACTGGTAACATCATCATACAATATTGGCTTCCTGTCTTCGGTTGAATCTATTCACTGCTGCAACACAGACGGCTGCAACACAAACAATGTGACTCGTAAGTGAAACAAAATGCATCGATGTTAAAAGCAATTGTCGTGTTCATCATATGGCAAACAGAGTGAAAAAAAAAGATGTTTTGTGTTTCAGTTCAAGAGGAAGACAACAAACTCCAGTGTTTCGGCTATAGTGATTTACAGAATCCTGTCTTTAAGACACTTCAGTGTGTGGGAGAACAGGACCACTGTGTTCATGGAGCTGGTGAGCTTTTTTCCAAGAATGTTTCCAAATATTGTCATCTTTTTAACAATTTTGTTTGATTTTTAGTAGGTGCGATACACTTTAACATAGTTCCAGGAGCATGAAGCTCATGTGCTGCAAAAAGACAATTCCAGTGCCTAGTTGGACTTTTGTGTGTAAAATACATTTAAAATCTGCAAATATATGACAGTGCAAAACAAACAAATTGTACATTACTAATATACGACAAGGATAACAGCAGACAGGCATCTTCAGCCCAAATGTTTATACAATATGAAAAATATGAGAACATAAAGAGTGCATAAATAGCAGAGCAGTCTGAGGGGGTTATGTAGTGTCTGATATACTATTTTATCATGATTATTTTTGACTTTCAAATTTTCAGATTACTGGAGAAACATGTCCAGCACCATTACTGTACTGCAGCTACTCAGATTTTTACTCAAGCCTGCTGGTAGTTTCTTTTTTCTTAAGCTTTACCAGGTGTTTTAGCTGTTGTATAGATACGTCATCTGCATAAAGCTGGCAGTCAGTATCATAGTAAGGTCATTTATAAACAGACTGATGAACAGTGGAACAAGGGCCAAACTGTTGTGAAGATATGATTCAAACCAATCAAGTTCTTGTTTAGAGAAATGAAATGTAGGTAACTCAGGCAGGAGAATGACTTGGTGGACAGTGTCAAGACATTACCCCCATCCAAGGAAAACTAAAATTATTTTACATTCACAGTATCAAGTGAAGGCAACATTATTCCTACCTTTGGCTGCACCTCTTCAAGGATGTGTGAGGAAGATAAGCCTCATTTTACCCTGTTCGGCAAGGAGTTCCATTTCATCAGTAGGCCAAACTGCTGTGGGACCAGCTTCTGTAATTCTGTCACTTCGTCTAGCTGTGGTGCCTGCAGTTTCAGATTGGCTGTAGTCTCTCTGCTCTTTATGCACTTTGTAGCCTGTTAGGACATACTGAATGTGTGTATATGTAAACAGTAGTCTCAAGGCACCACCAACTTAGTTGTTTTTATGTCTGTCAAATTATGTGATTTGGGTTGGAATGATGTGACTGATCTCTTATAAAAGGCAGCTGTCAATGAGTTCAACTCATACAACCTGTATGTATTGCTCGGGAACGAAAATAAATGTGGTGTAATAGACCTTTGACACATCAGATTTTCATCAACATGAAATAGTAGGACAAACACATTATTTAGGGTTATACTTCCAGGTTTATGCTATTTTTCAATAGTTCTTCAATATTTGAGAATAGAAGTTGTTTTTTTCTTTCCTGAAAATGTTATTATTCTTTAAATGCATAGATGTTTCTTTTATTTGCTGAATGTGTTCCAATAAAGTGACTGAGAAATAATCATACTGTATGGTCATTATAGGATTGCTAAAACAAATCTGAAGAATGGGAAACTTCATGTGAAACCCTGTGTCACATGAAGTTAAAATTGAGAAAACTGCCTATGCTAAGGATGATTAAAAGTGGGACAAATCGGTAGACACTGTAAAATAAAAATAACATACCAGGTCAAACAACTGATTATTCTGCACACTGAGAGATGGTGCCCAACTCAAAGCAACAACTTTGAACTTCTCATGGCAGAGCGAAGTTAGAGGCAGTCGATGAGATTTAAAATTTAACAATTGTTCATTGATGTATTCAGGCTTTACTAGAGTGCCTGCTTAGTAACATGAAAGCAAGGATCTATTGTTATTGTCTGAGGAACAATAATTCTTCTTCTTATTATTATTCCTCTTCTGTCAAAATTTTCCACAAAATTCATCCCGCAGTTGTGAGAAAAACCCCACACATCCTGTATCAAAGCATGCAGGTTGACCAGGAACGATGTGCTATGTTCATCCTTAGCTCTTTGAGTAACCATGGTGACAAAAATCATGAAAAACTGAAAAATTCTCTCATAGGAATGAATGGAGAAGGGTCTAAAAAACAACCCAGCCCACTTTGGAACCTCATAATATTATCATATTTTAATGTAGAGATATTGTTGCAAATTTTAAATGTGTCACAAGATTTGGGACTTTTTTCAGTTACAGTGATGTTTTGATTTCTATTATGGTGTTAATACAATCTCAGTTTAAGTTAATGCTTTTTTCTGGACCTTTTTCTATCCTATAATGTGTGTATTGTGACCCTTGCTGAGGTCCACAAAAAGAATCACAAAAATCTCTCAACAAAGTCTTTTTTATCTTATTAATACACTTATTAGGAGGTGCCACTCTGAGTGCTGTTCTGGGTGCTGATATTACTGTTTCCATATCCCATCCACAGGTGTAGGAAGAGGTTAAATAAATAAAATAAAATAATTAAGCAAATTAAAAAGGAGATCAGAAACAGCTGCGGTGATCAGAGTGTCTGCCTTGCCTGCCAGCCAGCCTCCGAAAACACAAGGGAGAGAGAACTTCCACAGGAAATAACCACACTAGACAAAATAAAACAGGAAATAATAAAACAGGGTAGACAGGCAACCCAATGCAGACCCACGATATGACACCGCGATCATTTAAACGGTGAAATCAAATCATAGAAAAACAACAGTAGAACTCAGGTCTGTGTTTAATAGTGAAAGTAAGAGCATTTCCACACACACAATGTGAAGGGAACTCAAGGGATTGGGACTAAACAGCTGTGTAGCCTTAAGAAAACCACCAATCAGTGAAGCCAATGGGACAAAAAGGCTTCCATTTTCTATGGAGCATAAAGATTGGACTCTGGAGCAATGGAAGAAGGTCATGTGGTCTGATGAGTCCAGATTTACCCTGTTCTAGAGTGATGGGAGCATCAGGGTAAGAAGAGAGGCAGAGCGATTGTGTGCCATAATCAAAGCTAAAGGTGGTCCAAAATATTAGAGTGTGACCTTTTTTTCTGGTCTCTGTCTTCTTATCTTTTCTCTCTCTGTAATATTTGATATTTTGTTTATAATCTGCAGAACTTGTCTCTGTACATGTGACACCTACTGCACGTCTGTCCATCCTGGAAGAGGGATCCTTCCTCTGTGGTTCTTCCTGAGGTTTCTCCCATTTTTTCCCCTGTAAAAGGGTTTTTCCTCACTCGATGTGAGGGTCTAAGGATAGAGGGTGTCACTTGCTGTACAGACTGTAAAGCCCTTCGAGGCAAATTGTGTTTGTGATGCTGGGCTATATAAATAAAATTGACTTGACTTGACTTCTAATGCCAGTCAGAGACTAAGCCCATAAAACCCCACATGCAAGGTCATTTGACCTGGGAGTGATTGTCAGTTAAACACATTGGTCAACATCCACTTTAAAAGTGGTTAAACTAGTTTTTGACTAGTGGAAATGAGGTGTAGGTGTAGTGAAATTCTGTGGATAGCCTACTCCCTATTTTCCACCTAATGCAAGTTCATTGTCCTTTTTCATTCCGTTGCCAGTACCATGTAATCCTTGTTGTTTTTTTCTCACTGTTAGTTGTAAGTTTTCAGTTTTTTGCCACTAGCGCGCTCTTCTCCTCATGCAAATGACTTTTCCTGGTTTGCAAGTGGAAATGACATCAGCAAAGAAATATTATCACAGTTCAAAATTTGCTTGTCTCATTTTTATAGACAAAAATAAAAGCAAATTGGGCTATGTTGTGACTCCTGCGCAATTATTTCTATTTCCACTTTTTTTCATAAAAATATGCGCTATTAAATCAACCATAACTTTGCCTAAACAACAGATAAGAAGCTGAAAAGCCCATTTTGGAAAGCCTTAAGATCTGACATATAAACACACACCCCCAGGATGTCCATATAAGTGTTGAGTGTTATTCCCATGGCAACATACCGTGGGTGATTCATGCCGCTTGAGCTCTGGCTCTCGTATACCAGGACCCAATTGTTTCCTCCCAGATCTCCCAGTCAATAAGTGCCCTGAAGCCTTTTTCCTACGAAAACAACGCCTTTGTAATAGAAGTGATGTTTTCTAAACATATCATAAAATCTGGATGCCCCTCCTCTAAGGTACCAGCCTGATCATTATAGCTCTTGTTGTAAAACAGGTCCTTAATTGAAGGAACTTCTAAAAATCTTTGTTGGGAAAATTGTATTTAGATACACATTGTTCAAAGGAGATAAAGTCTTCCAGTAACATTACCTCTGCCTTCAGCCAGTTTTCCCACGTGACAGATTTAATCTTCAATGATTTATTATTCCATGTTTAGATCCCAGAGTATGGTGGGCCCATCTCCAACTTTCTCTCAAAAATGTTAACACAGAGTTTCTGTCTGGGTGAGGAAGGTTTGTACTGAAAACTCTTTCTCTATTGCCACCCATGCAGGAGCACAGACCGACATATTTGATTTAGATAGCTAATTGAGAGTAAAGGCATGGTGACAGCAGCCTATTCTTGGGCATCCTTGGCCACCCTCCTCTACTGATGCATATAGTTTCTATTTATGACCCTATTAAATCCAGACAGACGGTAGAGTGGAAAATTCAGGGGTAGCATGCATGTTATAAAATTAATCTGTGGTACAGTGATCATCTTCACTAAATTTATCCTTCCAATTAATGATAATTTTAATTTTAAACAGTTTTGTAAGTTACTTTCTGTTTTTTTGGGCATGAAATTCAGATTCATTATATCTCTTAATCCTGAAGTAATCATGATCCTTAAGTAGACATCATTAAACTCTCTGCCTATTTATTTATTTATTTATTAACTTATACACTGACTCGTGTACTTTGTAAAAGGAGTATGCCAATTTGGTTTTCCTCTATTAGAAATACAGTATGATAAAGCATTTTAACACCTTTTGCCCTCTTACCAGCAGATCAACTTATGTTAACGTTCTGAACAAGCCATCAGCCAAATATCCTTCTCTGCCTCAGCAGCCTGCTGTCTGTGTCAGTGATAGCACAACAGAACAGTTAATGAGTAAATAATGCCTTCACCCCAAAAAGTGTGTCTATATTGTGACAAACAGCCACTTGTTACCATTCAGTGGAAAACTGACGTTAGGCCTCTACACGTGGCTAGTCAACTTCAGTCAACAAATCAACTAACTGAACAATACAACTATTAACATTTATTAACTATTATAAAACAGATGGCTTATAAACATTTGCAAATTCATTTTAGACTGTTCTTCCAAGTACATTATACACACAGTAACCTCTGATAATTAAACTTTGCACACACATAAATATCACTGTGAATCCACATACTTGTGCACATCTTCCTTTTTGCAAATCAACATGTCATGAAAAAGAACCAAATTCAGATTTTCTGCTCTTTCAGTTTAAATCTCTCTCTCACCAATAAAGAAAGGCAGCATAAAGGTCTTCAGCCAGGACATTCAGACAAGTGTCAGAAACGGTATATCAGGGACTGAAGATCCCACTCTCCTCCAACAGAGTAGCTTTAAATTGTTAACATGTTTGAATCATCTCCAATCAACACAGCAGTCACTTCAAATCATGTAATTCAATCATGTAAATGGAGACTTTCCTGACTTTTTCTGACTTTCCTGACCGTGTTGTTGATGACGAACAGTCCAAACGTTTAACACGCTGGCAGATCACTTGGCTGTTTGTTTGCAGTGGAGCTTCAGTGTGATGGTTTGTGTAAATTAAGTTTCATAATAGTTAGAACATACGTTTGCTCTGAGCTGCTGTCACCTGTGTGTATGTGGTAAGGGAAGGAGGACAGACTGAACTAGAGTTTGTGAACCAATCCAGCAAGTGGACAAACTACCAAATGAAATGAATACAGAAAATCGACAAGTTATTCATGCAAGATAATTAATCATTTTTTATTTATTGCAATGACATGGTTATTGGGGGGTTATATTGGCTGGTTCTGATTTTTGTGAGCCCTGCACCCCCCCTGGAAATTACATGCCTGTTAATTTGTATATTATCTTTTAGAATGTATCCTTTCTCATTCCGTATTGTCGATATTAACGTTTGAGTTATTGTTGTTTCTCTCATTGAGCCAGTAATTTTCCTGCCCTTTCACCCTCTTCATAATATTTGTGCCTACACCTAATCAAAGAAATTCTGCTTTTCTCTGCATATAGTGCTTAAATTAGCCAATAAAGTCTGGTCTCCTCTATTTGCATATTCCCTCTCTAGTTCTTTTATTTCTAGGAAGTTGTTTGATGCCTGCTTTTTTACATAAGATGAATGTTGTATTAGTCTGTACACCAACAGTAATGTGACTGGTTTAATGTGACAGTAACAGTAGGAGCTGAATCTCTAGCTAGCTGTGAATAAAAGAAGGAGCACTTCATATTAAAGATAGGCTTTTATTGCATATTCAAGTAGTCAAACATAAAACATGATGAGCTATTGGGGACACCACAGACTCTCCCATATTAAAAAAAAGGACAAGGAAAAAACAAGGGAAAAGGCCTGAGTAAAAAAACCCTAACACGTAAACAACAGTTAAAGTATGATTCAAGGTTTAAAAATTTGTGAGTTCACTGTTTATATTCATCATTATTCACATCAGTGACATTCCTGTTTCAGTCAGCCTTTAGGGCATAGAGGACATCATCCTGGCTGACGTTGAGGCGGACGCGCTGCAGGACTCCCAGGCGACTGGGCTCCAGCAGCAGGAGCCTGCAGGCTCCCAGACGCTGGCACACGGCCAGACCCTCAGACACGCTGATGGGCTGCAGACCCTCCACCCGGCACAGAGCCTGGTGCTGCACGAACACCTGAGATGGCAAATGCTCAATCAGGTTCCTACACATCAACACATTACCTCATTGTGCAATAAAAATAGCTGGAGAGGGCGCAAGCATAGATGTCAAGGAGGTCCGTAGAGTTGCAATCAAAATTATTGAGCCCACCAACCTGAATTTTGGGTTTACTGGCAAAAATTTTACATTTTTCACATTTCCAATTAACCAATTACACAACAGTTTAAATAGTTAAATAAAACTAATACTACAAGGAAGGTCTTCTGTCAGGAAGCTGAAGCTTGGGTGTCATTGGACCTTCTAACAGGACAATGATCCCAAGAATACTTCAAAGTCCACCAAGGCTTGATTTCAGAAGAAGTCCTGGAAGATACTAGAGTGGCCATCATAGTTGCCTGACTTGAACCCCATTAAAAAATTTCTGGTGGGATTTGAAAAGGGGAGTTGCAGCATGCAAACACAAGAATATTAGTGAACTAAAGGCCTTTGCCCGTGAGGAATGAGCTAAGATTTCTCAGGAACACTGCCAGAAGCTGGTGTCTGGCTATGTATCACATTTGCAGCAAGTTATAACAGCACTGGAGAAAGCACTTTATATTATATTACTTGTGTTGAGCTATTTAAATTGTTCTTGTATGATACGTTTATTGCAAACAGCTCCTAGTTTGTACATTTTGCCAATAAGCCAAATTTTTATTGGGGGTTGAATAATATTGATTGCAACTTTAGCAGCCTATTCAGCCTACTGTTTCAGTCATTGTCATATAGAGGGATCTTGGCGATAATACATATTAAAGCTAATATCGTGCCAATAATATCATGCATCTCTATTTAGGGGAGTTGTACCTGTTGGAAAGTGGCCTCTTCTAGTCCCAGCCGGCGAAACTCTGCAATGATGGCCCTGAGGAAGAGCTGCTCCTGCACTGACGCGCACCTGGATACATACACACGTTATGTTTTGTCATTTCAGCTCCTAATGTGCACCTTTACAAAATCTTATCAGTGTTTTTGCTAATGTCGCCTACTTGATGGCAGTGATGTACGCGGAGGAAAACATCTCATTCAGTGCCTCCATCACATGACTCATTCCCACCAGGCCTGAGGCAGCAGGTGTAGGGGCAGAGTGCTCACAGATTTCCGTTGCCCTACGGCAGATGTCAAGACACCGACGAGCGTCACCCGACAGAGCGGCCACCTGATAACCGGAGAGGAACACAGTCTGTGCGTGAACAAATCTATGGAAGAGATCAGGTCAGGCGAGAGGGCAGTGGACGCCATTCCTGTACCTTCCTGGACACGAGCTGCAGAGCATCCTCCTCAAATGCCTTCACCTTGTTCAGCCTGGACGTGATGATCTGCTGCAGCTGTTTGAAGCTGTATGGCTGGAAGGACATCCTCGTCAATCCCTAAAAAAATGAGGAAGAAGTGATTCAGTGATTGATTTATTTGTTCCAAAGGACTGTACATACACTACATACATATACGTTAAAATAAATGAACAAACAAGCCACAGACGGGACAGGACGGGGGCAGGCGTTATCTTATAGAGTGTCTTGGTAAATGTCATGACCCTGTGTGGCTTGTATGTGCACAACTACAAACACAGCAATTTAGAAGACAATGATAATTAAATAAATAAAATTGTAGAAATAGTACAATAAATAAATAAATAATAAAATGGTCAATCCCAGAAAGTCTTTGTTTAACATTCTGATGGCTGCTGGGATGAAGGACTTCAAGTAAGTGTTAGTTTTTGTGGTTGGAGCTATAAAACACAGACCTGAAGGCATTATTTTAAATTCAGTGGACAGGATGTGTTCACTGTTTCCAGCCAGTTTACACCCATTTCTGTAGACTCAGAATATTCACTACGTAGAAAAACAAGTCCACAGTTACATTAACTGTGGTCTAGATTCATAGTGCGAACACTCTGTCCTGTTGAGCTCGGGTGAGGTTTCCTGAATATCCGTCTAATATATGTGTCACCTGGTGAAACGTTGTAAATGCGCGTGAGAGTAGCTCTGTAATGAGCCTGGACGACTACTTTTCAAAAATGCCTCACACCAAGTCTAAGAAAAAGGCAGCTTCAGCTGTGTACGCACCGGCGATGTGCAGCCTGCTGCGGTTGAGCCCGAAGAAGCTAACGTTAGCGAGGTAGAAGCTTTGCCGAGGTCGAGAAAGCTGGGAATGAGGTTAATCCGAGTATTCTTTCGGCTTTGAGCAAGATAACTGACAATATCTCAAAGTCATTGGATGTTAAAGTTGACACAGTGCTTGCTGCTATCCGCGAACAAACATCTCAGATTCAGGCCTTGGCAGCGCAGGTTGGCAACGCCGAGACACGGATCTCAGGCGTGGAAGACGCGACGGATGTGTTGCAGGCTAAAGTGACAACTCGAAAAACAAATAACCGACATGGCAGATCATATAGATGATTTAGAGAACCTATATGTTGAGTAGGGTTGTTGCCAAATTACTGTTTTTTTTAATGTTCTGTTACACAGCTCTTACCTTTTCTTTCTCAATTTGTTTTTTACTCTTATTCAGAGTGTGGTGAACTTCTTGGCTCAATATGCTTTTTATGATACATGAGTAATACTAATAATGAATAAGCTGCGAGTTCGCACCTGGAATGTACGGGGTGTCCACGGCCCTATTAAGAGGAGAAAAATACATACATGCCTAAAGAAGGACAATATAGATGTTGCTATGTTACAAGAGACACATCTGGATGATTCAGAGCATTCAAAGTTATGACAAAGTCCAATCGGACAAGTATTCTTCTCTTCTTTTACAACAAGAAGGGGAGTAGCAGTGTTGAGTAGGACTGTGTTAAAGATCTGAAGGGTCGCTATGTGACCATCAGGGGAACTCTGCAAGGTCAAAATATCGTAATGATGAATGTGTACTTTCCGCCTGCCCACCCAACCACCTTCTTCACCAAAATGTTTTTGGACTTAGCTCCGT
This sequence comes from Brachirus orientalis, assembly GCA_016785285.1. Taxonomy (NCBI): domain Eukaryota; kingdom Metazoa; phylum Chordata; class Actinopteri; order Pleuronectiformes; family Soleidae; genus Brachirus; species Brachirus orientalis. Next base: position 353,804 of record JAFBJR010000245.1, on the reverse strand, counting down.
TCCCTCCTAACTTTACCGTTATAGTTAGTGGTGAATTTAACTTAATATTAAATCTGCGTATTGACAAATTTCCACATAGTAATGCACCCCCTCTCCTCAGGCCAACATGCTCCATGCTCTATGTGAGGAGTTTGGGCTTACTGATGCTTGGAGATGTGTCCATCCCTTTGATAGACAGACTTTAATATGTTAGAATTTTCAGTTTTTCATTAGAAGTTGATGAAGGTGAAATTAAATTATACGACCCCATTGAGACAGAGGTACATCTTTCTTATTTCTTTGTTTAAGAAACGAGAGGAAAAAAATGAGAATGAGAAAAAAAAAAAAAGAAATGAGAAGCTACTCAGTGCTTTAATTAGGTTTAAATAATTCTTGGTTTTAGATTTAGGGTTAGCATTGGGTTACGATTAAGGGATGGATTTATGCATTTACTGGTGATGGTTAAGATTAGGGTAAGTGGCTTAGGAATGCATTATTTCCATGAGTGCCCTCCCAAGAATGTTGATGAAATGAATGAAAAAAATGTGTGTGCGTTTGTGTTAGTGTTGCACGTCCTAGACTCATACTTTGATTATGATAATCATGTTAACTATTCGGTTTGTTTCTATGAGTCATCATGTTACGTTGCCTCCTCATTTTTCAATATTGGTACGCATGGCTAATTTTTAATGAGTAAAAGAAGTCAAATAAATATGGACCTAAATATGAATTTAAACATAGAAAGTTGCAATGACTCATCTTTGACTCTATTATGAAAAACTCTAATTTTCCAACATTTTCAGGACCAAAAAACCAATTCAGTAATACATTTCACATCTTATTAAACATGATATGAAACCTGGTCTCATAATTATTTGACCTACACTGTATGAGCTGCACACTCACTTTATACACGACTGGTCAAAAGTTTGACACCTTATTTTTCTTAATTTTCATGACTATTTACATCGTAGATTCTCACTGAAGGCATCAAAACTATGAATGAATACATATGGGATTATGTAGTAAACAAAAAAGTGTGAAATAACTTTTATATGTTTTATATTTTTGATTCCTCAAAGTAGCCACCCTTTGCTTTGTTGACAGAGCTGCAAACCCTTGGCCTTCTCTCAATGAGCTTCATGATGTAGTCACCTGAAATGGTTTTCACTTCACAGCTTTGCCTTGTCAGGGTTCATTTGTGGAATTTCTTGCCTTCTTAATGGGGTTGGGACCATCAGTTATGTTGTGCAGGAGTCAGCTGACAGCACTATTTGACAACTGTTAGAATTCATATTATGGCAAGAACCAATCAGCTAATTAAAGAGAAACGACAGTCCATCATTACTTTAAGACGAAAGTCAGTCAGTCTGGAAAATTGCAAAAACTTTGAATGTGTAGTGTATATATAGCAATTTACAATATCTGCAAGGTAATCAAAGTGCTTCGCATAAAATACAAAATAAAAGCACACAATAAAAAAATGGAAATAGAAAAAAAAAAAATACAACAAAACAAATAAATGAGAATCAGTAGGATTAGAAATGTGTAATTAAGAACAGAGGGGAAAGTGTCACCATGCTACTGAATAATGAAAACCTTTCTAAATAAATACATTTAAAACTCTCAGGTCAGTAACCTGTTCCAGAGCCTGAGAGTGGCGACGGTAAAGAAATAGTGACCCCATGACCTGAGGACGTCCAGTAGCGCAACACCCTGTTGTTTTCATGCAGGGTTAAAATCGCCACCAAATAAGGTAGAGCAAGGCCACTAATGGCTTTAAACGCAAAGACAATTATTATTTTAATCAACTCTAAAATGAATCTGCAAATGTATACAAGGAATGATGTGTACAAGATCTGCACAAGTTTTTTTTTTCTCTCACCAGTCTGCTTGCTACCCTGTTGATCATGATCCTCTCTGGCAGGTCCATGGTGTTGGCAATGGTAAGCACCACCAGACGGGCGTGACGCCGTGTGGGCCAGTCAAACAGGTTGTACATCACATTCTGTTTCCGTGTCCATAACAAGTCCAGCTACAGAGATCCACACACAAAGCACAGGGTCAGTCTATCGATACAAACAAAGACAATGACTTTGACACAAGGACAAGACACAACAATAATAAAGATGCAAACACACACAAGTACAAGCAAGACTCGATATGATGAGTGATGAAACAATATAGGATATTATTGCACATAGTTAATCCTGGTGAATTTCTATGATCATGATAATTGTGAATGGGGATAAGCATTAATATTTTGTGTGAATGACCTAAATATCCTGTATAATTCACCAACATACAGACAGTCCTCAAAGGTGAGCTGCATCTTTCCAGAAGGCTACATCTGTTCAAGTTTAAATTTACATATTATACATTTAAAGTATTAAGTAACACACAGGTTGTTTCTCTGGACTCATGAAAAGCTTTCTGTTGAGATGATTGTGCTTCTCAAAGGAATGTGACAATACATTGTAAATACACTCAATTGAAATTAGAGCTACAACTAGCGACTTTTTTCATGAACTTTTAATCCATCCCTTATTTTCTCGATGAATCGATTATTTGTTTGGTTCACAAAATGTCAGAAAATGTTGATTAATGATTCCCAAACCTCAAAATGAAGTCATTCTCAGATGTCTGCTTTTGTACACAAACCAACATTTTTTTCAGTTTTAACAATGCCTTTGTCAAAGAGCAATGAAACCAGAAAACATTCTCATTTTAGAAGCTGAAAAATCAGAACCCTTATTTAGTTATTTTATAAAGTCTAAAACCAAATAATCGATTATCATAATATTTGACAACTAATTTAGTACTCAATTAATCAATTGTTGCCGCCCTAAATAAAATCTGAGTTTTTTTAAATGATGGATATTTAGGTATGTTAGAAAAAATTAATTTGACTATAAAAACTTATCTATAACAAAATAATTGAGCTTAAAATTAAAGAGGTTTTAAAAATTCAACTTTGCACACTGCATGTATTTTTAATCAAAATATATTTGGTGTATCTCACAAAAACCTTTAAAACAAGGAGAAGTCATTTAAAAAATTTATCATGATATCCAAAATCTGAGACTATATCTTATCCAACATCACGATAATATAGTCCTACTGTCAATGTCAATGCTGGCCATAAGTCAGTACATCATATCATCATCATCATCATGATATATGCACGATGTAACGCATAACGAAAACAGCGCATTTGCCAGGGACTATTTTCAGCAGTGGATCATTACTCGTTTACACGGCAGCGGGACAGTGTGTGTAGGTGACTGAGATCTAATAAATGGTGTCTGTGCACATGTCGTTCATTTTGTTCCTGTGAAAGATATTATGTTTCTCTACAAATACAAAATGCGGTTCTTACTTCATCCACCAGCAGCACTGTGCTCTCCTTCCTGGGTGCAGGGTTACTGAATCTCCTCTCCAGCAGAGCCGCTGCATGGTCGGCTGTGGCCTTCTGACTGGTCAGTTTCTGCATAGAGGAGGGAGCCGAGTCAGCTGGTCACTGTTTTCATGTAGCTCTGACATTAATTATGCGTACAATCCTGCTTAACATCATCTGCACCACTGCATTTCTTACTTTTCTTAATTTTTCTGGGGACAGTTTCACTTTAAACAGGACAGAGCAACAGTGAATGGGGAGGGAGAGAAGTCGATCAACACCGGACTTGATCCACAGTCTCACGGGCCTCACAGGTAAACTCTCTGGCAGTTTGGACTTGGTCATACCTTTATTTCTGGGCTCCCACAGTTAAGATTCCTGGATGATGGATACTGGTTGACGCTGGGAGAAAGCTTGCTGAAAAGTTACAGGTGTGCTCCTAAGTTTACATACCCTGGCAGAATATGTGATTCTTTTTTTTGGCCATTTTTCAAAGAATATGAATAACAGCTACAAAAGCGTTTCTTTCATTCATGGTTAGCGGTTGGGTGAAGCCATTTATTATCAAAAAAAAAAAAATTTAAATCATTGACAGAAACAACCCAAACACACACCCAACATGCACAGGTTTAAATGGCTTTAAATAATTGTTTTACACTATATAAGGTAATCTGGAGCATGATTTAATTAATTCAATAATCAATAATAATCGATTAAAATAATTGGCAGTTACAGCTCCAAATTATAATAAAACTTTCCAATTTCAATTGGAATTTAAATACCATGCAGAGGTTGTATGTGTCCACTGAGCAACATTGACATCAGTCACAATTTCTATTGTGTGCATGCCGACTGACTTTGGCCACTCAACAGACTACAAAGCAGTTTAATGGCCTGTTCCATTAGATCAAGAAGATAAAGAGCTGCAGAGGATTACAATCGTTGAATTTGTGTTTGGTGGCTTTTCACTGAAAATTTAAAAACGAGGTCCGAGGAGTTGCCACTGCAAGTGAAGGCGGCCTTCATTTCGCTGAGAAAAAACTAAACCTATCACAAAGACAGCAAAATTGTCATGTTCCAGCATTTTATTTTTTGCTATTCAGGGCGAGGGGGAAAGATTATATCCCCACCAGGGACAAAAATAATTCAGCAGAGGCAGGGATCAATAGACCGATTTGCCCCCAACAAATCACACCCAGAAGCCTTTTATTTATCATGATTTGAGTTTGTCCTATTACTTTTGAGCAGTGCAGAGCAGAGCACTGGAAACCTTTTTTTCCGTATACGAATTTTCCAAGGCCTGTAAATAATAAAATGGAATATTGTACAATAAAACACCGTTCAAATTCTTCCATGAACTCATCACCTGCAGGATCTGGACATAGGCTTGATGAGGATCTGTCATCTTCATCCCATTGATCTCAATGAAGTTGAAAGGAGGGATCTCATCGACTTCAGCAGCATGCTGCAGACAGCGCATTACCTCATGAACTGTGGCGGTTTTCCCTGTGCCCGGCACACCTGAGATATACATACACCTGGAATGCAGCAACACAACTCACATCAAAGGTGTGTCCAAACGTTTGACTGGCAGTGTGTATGTATGTGTGTATATTTATCCAATCCAACTTTATTTATAAAAGCACTTTAATGTACAGCACTTTACTTCAGCTGTTCTTGTTCTTAGAGATAAATAAAATAAATAAACCACCAAAAAATGCTAAAAGATAGACAAAACAGTAAAACACGGTAGAGTGTACATATGTACACACACATATACAGTACATCTGTACAGCAGGTGAATTTTAAAATGAACTCTAAAGTGCACAGGCAGCCAGTGAAGTGAGGCTAAATTGGGAGTTATGTGTTCCCTGTTTCGTGTTCCAGTTAAAAGACGTGCAGCAGCACTTTGAACAAGCTGAAGACGCGACAGGGACGACTGGCCGACTCCAAAGTAAAGTGCATTGCAGTAATCCAGGCGAGATGTAATGAAGGCATGGATTACTGACTCAAAGTGCTGTTTTGAAAGAATATGTTTAACCTTCGATAACTTCAAGTGAAAAATCTTGGTCTCACCCTCCAGTCCCATCTATGATCTTGCTCTCCACAAAACTATAGATGTCCTGAAACTCCTGCTCCCTGCAGGGAAGTGACTCCGGCACCGAGGACACATGAAGCCTAAAGGGAGAGGTGCACACATTTACATTTACATTGCATTACATTACAAGTGTTTGATTCAGTCGGGAGGAACTTCTCAATAGTTAGGGTTAGGGTTAGGGTTGGACAATCCAGTAAACAATCAGAGAAGCCACAAAGAAAAAAAAATCTTCAAAACTACAGCAGCTTGAAGTGACAGTTCAAGTTTTTTTGAAGTGCATGTATGACAGACATAGGCCTGCGTGTGTTCACGTAGTGTCACCATATTAAAGACATCCAAAACAAATTAGTATGGCGTGAGAGTAAACTGTCCAATTCCTTAAACAGAGAGTGTGACCGTTTAAGTAAAGTAAACATTTTAAGTGTTGTGTCTTTCTACTTTCTTCTTTTAACAATTTCTGAGAGGACCTGATGGCTCATGTTGCAATCATTATTATTAATGTTGTTGCTTGCAAATATAAGGGGGTTAATGTGCAGAAAACTCTTGAAAATTGCCATAGAGTTCAGCTGTAGCAAAAATGTGGCATAGTGCTCAGACCTGTGCATAGCCATGGAGTTATAAGCACCCCCAAAGTAGGGTCAAGGACTTAGGTGTGACACATGCATTTACCTAGCTCCATAGTGCCCCCTAGTGACTAAAGGGTTTAGTTCTGCATATAGCTGTAACACTCGCACTTTCCTCACACCGACTTTAGAGGTCTCACACAACCATCATAAATAATGGTGTTAAAAGATGAAAATCCATGTCCATATGCTTTACACATGTACATATAACAAATCACAAAAAAGTGGAATGATGCAAAAATTGTCATTTTGCAAACTGTCTGTACAAAAAATGAAGATAAACATCAAGATATTTTCTACTGTGAATCTTAAAAGTCTGATTCTAGTTTAGTTTATTTTTATTCTTAAACATTTCAATATATTACAATGGGTTGAATTGTCTGTTCATTTTTAAGAATGCCCTGTTTTTCTTTCATGTTTTCTCCCGACATCTTTAAGTAAGCTGTAGTCCTCTATGAACAGACAGATTTGCTTCTCTTAGTATGAAAAAAACATTTGTCTGTTGGGTTTGGGTTCTCTTACCATATACCCTCCTGGAATTTGATTTGGTTTGATTTGGAGGGACACACATTGGTGAAGTGGTACTGGGTAATGACTGGTTTGGGAGTTGACTGAAACCTAACCTAATGACATAATTGTCTGCTTAGGTCTAACATAACTTAAAAATATGTCTGCTCTCTATCAGTGACTGTTGTGTCTCTTCTTCTGGACTCTGTTCTTACCTGGTCCTGGCCTCTTCCAGGACATTAGTGGGGCGACGGGCTGGAAGTGACCTGCTCGGGATGCTGGGAGTAGCATGCCGGGGGGTTTGAGGTGTGCTGGGTGCGATCTGTTTAAACAAAAGGAAAATGCAAAGTGAGAAAAACAAACTCAACTACCTTTGTGTTCAGGCTTTTCCTCTTTAATACTCTATGTATATTAATATCCATTACCAGTTTTACTTATTTCTCTGTATAGGTATTTTTATCTTTATTGTTTTCATATTTTCTCTAAGCTTTGTCACATTCTTAGATCAGATTAGATTAGATTCAACTTGACTGTAATTGCGCACGTCAACAGGTACAGGCAACAAAATGCAGTTAGCATCTAACCAGGAGCGCAAATGCAGTGGATGTAGAACAAATTAAATCAAGTGCAATGTAATGATGGTAACAGGTATGATATTTACAAGTATATAAAGTACACAGTATATACAGTATGGAGTGGTGAGTATAAACAGTATGTATAGTAATAATGGCAGATTTAAATGTTTACAGATGTGTAAGTGCTTCGTGGTAGATGTGCAGTTGTTTACTACGGTGCTTTCATAAAGTCCAGTGTAGGTTTGCTTCGTCCATGGGGATGTGATGTGTATGTCCTTGTGTTGGCAGGAGAGCAAACAGACCAGTACAGATCTAGTCCTGGAGATATCCTCTACTGCCCTGGACAGTCTTTTCTACCCTTTGCAGCACCTTTTGTTTTGCACATCCTGTGAAGCAGACTGATGAGGATGCTTTACCAGTATGCCTAGGAGAGCTTGTTGTTCAGAGTCCTCAGAAAGAAGAGGTGCTGGTAAGCCTCAGCTGCTTATCAGCCGCCCCCACCTGATCACGAAGAAACTGAAACAGCTTTCCTCCTGAAGCCCACTACGATCTCTTTGGTCTTGGACGTGTTTAGCTGCAGGTGGTTGTTGTCGCACCATCTAGTGAGCTGATCCCCCCTTTTAGACTGTCTTATCACCATCCTTGATGAGGCCAACCACGGTGTTGTCATCGTCAAACTTGATCTTGATCAAACTTGAATTAGATCTACTGTATCTAAAGGGCTGCAGTCGTGAGTGAACAGGGAGAAGAGAAACGGGCTCAGCACACAGCCTTGCAGTATGCCAGAGTTCAGGCTGATGGTTGAGGAGCACTGGTGTTCTAACTGAGGACGCTGGGGTAAAGACGTCCAGTACTCAGTTGCATGCTGGGGCACTTATTCCCATATCTGTGAGTTGATTGATCAGTTTTGCAGGAATGACGGTATGAAATGCTGACCTTAAGTCAACAAAAGCATTCTGGCGAAAGTGTTGTTGTGGTCCAGGTGTGAGAGAACCCGTTTCTATAGTAGGCAAATTGGTAGGGATCCAAGATGGGATGGAACAGGTTTTGAAATGTGCCAGGACCAGTTGCTCTAGGCACTTTGTAATGATGGGGGTGAGTGCCACTGGGCGTGGGCATGTTGCATTGGACTGTTTGGGAACCAGTATGATGCATGTGGTCTTTAAGCAGGTCGGCACAACAGCATGAACAGCCAGAGACAGGATGAATAAGTCCGTCAGGACCCCTGCTAGCTCCTTAGCTGACGCCCTGAGAATATGTCCAGAGATGCTATCAAGGCCTGCAGCCTTGTGTACATTGACTGCTCACGGTCAACCTAAGTTTAGTATATTCCTACATTTTTATCATTTTATCTTTGTTCCCTCATTCCACATGTATGAGATTATATATATATAGTTCCTTATTGCTTGTTGATATAACTTGGGTGGTGGAATGTTATTTTGAAAAACACTCTGCATTACATTAATGTTGCTGGAAATATTACATCTGATTTGACTGATTCATGTTAGGGGACACAATGTGATCATCTAACTTACCACATTAGGTTAAAGTTTCATTAGATGCATTACAACTGAGGAAAAATACATAAATACTGAAAACATAACTTTGTAAATGTTAGGAATGGTGGTTGTATGACTAATCTTAAGAAGCACTTTGTAAACTACACGCCACATTTGGCTGGTTTCTGCCATCTTTGTTTCCATTTTGTGGTTTCACTCTTACCTGCTGATTGTCAAAGTTACATCACTGAAAACAAACAAGGTGAGGCAGAGAACGTTTTCAAGTGCCCCCCTTGTATGCAGCAAATCAGAGTGGAAATGTAGTCCAAAAACAACCATAACTGTAGCATATTCACATTCAGCAGGAAGTCCGCAGGAATCTTTAAGTTATAAAAATAAGTTACCAAGTTGAGTTGGAAGGAATGTCTGTGTTCAATACCAATGAGCCGACTCTCAGAAGAGTGACCTGAGTGAGCCCGATCCAGCAAACAGACACCACAAAGACGTGGATGATTACATTTAAATGGATCTCACCTTCTTGCTGGGGGTTTTACACGGCGTCCAGGCAGGGGTGCGACTTTTTCTCTTTGAGCGAGGGGTGCGAGATCCCACTCTGCTCTTCTTTGCAGCCACTTCTTGGTCACTGTCTAGCTCTTCCTCCTCTTCATCCTCCTCCATCTCACTACTGCTCTGTAGCTCTTTTGACGGAACAAACTCATCTTCATCTTCATCCTCTGATCTCAGGACCTGCTCATTGTCCAGAAGATGCCTAAACAAACATACAAAAAAACTAAACAACAACTAAAGTAGTAGGGATGGGGTATGAGTATTCAATTATTTGCTTGATTATAAAAAAGTTGATCAGTTAATGTGACTTAAAACAAATGTTTTACCAATAATTGCATTTAGAAAACATCTGTCAACTCCAATGACCCAGTTTGTGGTGCATCTATGACCATGAGGTGGCAGTGGGAGCAAACATTTAGATATTGGACTTCATGTGTGATTGTGGAATTGAGGAAATTTTAATGCTGCAAACACCAAACAAGAAATTTTGCCTCGCTTTGCACCATTTGTGTCTTATGCACCGCAAGACCGATTTTGTGTTATCCTGGTAGGTGATGTGACCAACTTTCTCGCTGACTTTATTCCAAGCTTCCAAGCTCCAAAAAAATAAATACAACTTCTAGTGTTATAGAGCTCCGGGTCTCAACACTGATTGGTTTTGGTGTCACTGTATGAGGCAAAGTTTTTTTTTCGCAAAATTTAAATAAATGGAATGTGCATCTCCCTGCTTCTATGCACTGACTTTGTAAGTAACTTCACTGCTCAAAAAACTTGCACCACATCCAGTGTGACCATAGGACGAGAGATTTCTTGAATGCATCTTGAAGCTGCTCCTCTAAGCTCAACATACTGCAGATCAAAAAGGGGTCATTAGCTGCTCTGGTTGGTTCAACATGCTGCATTACTTTCACTAGCTCTTAGAATATTCAAATTTTTGCTGGAAAATACCCACCCGTAGTTACTAGTCTGAGAGAAATCTGTGAAATTAGCTTTTAAAAGAATTTAAAAATGATTTCACAACAATAAATAATACATATAATATATTAAAAACATTTGAATGGCATTATCAAGTCTTATTTTCAGTGACAACAAGGTAGTGTTGTCTAAACTAAATGATGTCTCTAAGAAAGTTAACTTAATGCAGTTGATCCAGATAATTGGCAGGAGGTCAGATGTGCACTCACAGCTGTTTCCTGATGCGAGATGACACCAGCAGAGCAGACTTCCTCTTGGAGCTCCTCGGCGTGGTAGCAGCTGGCAGCATGGGAGAGTTTTCATTATCCACCTCGGCCCTGTTGACATTAAACATCAAACATGTCAACAACAACATCAAGGTGAAAATATTAAAACTTTTTTTTTTTTTTTTAACGCATGCTCATGTTTCAAAATGAAGAATAGAATATATAACAGTGTTGTTCTCAATTTTTATTGAGCCCAGGAGGTGACATTTGTGGCAAAACACGTGGCCACAGATTAATAACGTGTGCCATTGTTTGTTATAGATTATGGTTAGTGTTATTTTTGTGATAAAAGTGGTGGATTTATCCTACCAATGTAAGGTGGACATCAGCTACAACCTCTTTAAGTCCAGTTGTTACAGACTCACTGTTTTGGATAGAGATGACATGGAGGAATACGAATCTACAAAGCAGCTACAACCTGGTTTTCATCAAATGAGCCACCATGTCTGAGCAAGGATCGTCTACAAATTACAACACCAACAAAGCAAAATGTTCAAAATCACAACAATGATCTATCCAGTTCACAATAATAGAAGAATGTAGAGTCTCTAGAATGGCTGCGAAAAATAAAACATACTTGTTGTTCCTCTTGACAATTTTTTATTCAGATTATTAGTTAATATCAAACACAGTGTAGTGCCTTTAAAACCATTCCAGACTTCACTGTGTCCAAGTCAAGATTGAATAACATAAAAGAACAAACCGAGCTTAAAGATTTAATAAAGAAACAAATCAGAGATTATATTTGAAATTAAACATGTCTCATGTTAAGATATATTAAAGAACGCTGTGGATACTTTTTTTTAATAAAATAAGATTAATTGATTTAGCCTCAGAAGGGCTAATTATCAAAATTGGACTACTGTTTCACTGTTATAGATCCATCAGTTGGAGTAATCACAAAAGAACATAAATTTAGAAGAGCATTAAACAGTGTGTGGTCTCGTACAAGAGTGATGGTTGAGATATTTTATTGGTCTGTATTCAAGTATATTTTTCAAGAGAGATTTCATTAATGAACAGTAATTTATGTCTCTGTTTGTGTGTCCAGTGTTGTGATTGCTGAGAGAGAAGGTCACACTCACAGCACAGCCAGAGCAGGTTCCTTTGCCGTTTTTGCTTCTGTTCTTCGAGATGGCGTTGCAGCTCTGAGAACAAACATCACCGTGCAGTCAGAAACTTTAAACAACTGCCTCAGTTTTACCACTTCCATCAGTGATGCCAGACACTTCATGTGCTCAAACTTCACCAATTCACCCAGATGTGCAAACCCAAAGAAAAACAACCACCAGTTTGTTTTCTGAAACAAAACTTTGTTGTGCATCAGAGCAGCTGATACTTTTAAAGATCCTGTAAAGTGATCAAAAATATCACTTCTGACTTTGTCACCCCACAGGAAAATGTGTTAGGAACCACCTTACCAAATTTGCAAATTTGAGTGATTAAAAAAAAAATCTATGTTTAAAGTTTAGGTAAATCATGTAAAATCTGTCCACTCAAGTGGAGACTAGAGTCTGTGACCGTCGTAGCTTGTCAGTGTTTGTACAGAATATTAACGTAAAGGCTCCGATAGCATGTAATTGTAATTTTCAATTACATTTTGGTGGTAATTTCCTTCTTCCACTTTATCAGCAGCACACGCAGCCACACAGCAGGAGTCTGCTCCTCTTTCTGTTCTTCTCTACGTCATTTCCTCATCTTTAGGATTTTTACATCAATTGACAGAGCTTTTCTGTCTGTTTTTACATTCAGGTAAGACATTTGTGGGACAAAGGCATCTGATCTAGCAATAGGAAAACAAAGGCAGTTAAATATACTGAAATATGGCTCCTGTAGTGAAGCCATATTTTTAGACACACCTAAAACATTTTTGAAAAGACTACTGGAGAGAATCTATTTTCAGTTTTAACTCCATAATCCTTTACTCCACACGTGTATTTTCTCTTGCAAGATCTCAGCCACTATTTTCTAACAAATACAATGTATGAAGACAATAAATGCTGAATTTGCTTTACAGGAACTTTAAGGGTACATACACTATTGACTTTTCTGCCATTAGGAGGTTTGAAGCCTTTGAAACTCCGTGAGTGTTTTAGTCCGACTGGACAGACAGTTTGATGTTGATGATGCAGACAATTATGGTCACGTCCTAATCACACGTCCATGTGATGTGAGCTTTTACAGATGTGCCTAAATGTGACTAAATGATTGGGGCAAAATAGCCATTTGTGATTTTTCTGTCGCAGTATTGCAACCACAATTTTTAGAGTAAACTTTAACTCAAGATTAGTGTGTAACAGATGATAAATAAAAATATAACTTTAAATATTACATGAAATATTTGTTGATATACCAGACACAATGGATCTTTAACAAACTTTTCAGGAATCAGGATAAAAGGTATACATTTTTTTCCCAGCATGTATGCATTACCTTTTTTAGTTTGCAGGCTATAGAACAATCAAATATAAAATAATAAATATGCAGCCTAGCCATTTGCTAAGTGTGTCCATTTCAAATTGCAGTTTCTGTTTTTTAAATTTAAAAACAATGAATTTTTCAGTCTCTGTGCTGTGTAGACTTTGTGATACAGAGCTAAATGACTCATCTCCTCAGACAGAGCGGTATTAATGTGGATGCAGCCTAAAGTGAAAGGATCCATGTGCTCTAGGGCTAGGCAACATTATATCCTGACATGAAACATACAGTAGATGTGGGCTAAGATTATGGATATCCTAATATGGTGATAAGGTATCTATGATGACGTTTCCTGCTTTTAAAGGCCATATATTATTATATTGAATAAATGAGTGAAATACACTAAATGCTATAAATGATAAGTTTTATATACATGAACAGTCAAAAGTTTGACACCTTATTTTTCTTAATTTTCATGACTATTTATATTGTACATTGTCAGTGAAGGCATCAAAACTATGAATGAACACATATGGGATTATGTAGTAAACAAGAAAGTGTGAAATAACTCTAAATATGGTTTATATTTTTGATTCCTCAAAGTAGCCACCCTTTGCTTTGTTGACAGCGCTGCAAACCCTTGGCCTTCTCTCAATGAGCTTCATGATGTAGTCACCTGAAATGGTTTTCACTTCACAGCTGTGCCTTGTCAGGGTTCATTTGTGGAATTTCTTGCCTTCTTAATGGGGTTGGGACCATCAGTTATGTTGTGCAGGAGTCAGGTTGGTACACAGCTGACAGCACTATTTGACAACTGTTAGAATTCATATTATGGAAAGAACCAATCAGCTAATTAAAGAGAAACGACAGTCCATCATTACTTTAAGACATGAAGGTCAGTCAGTCTGGAAAATTTGGACAAGGTGTGTCCAAACTTTTGACTGGTAGTGTAGATTAGAAAATACATAACATTTTATTTTTTAAAAAGTACATTTTTTAATTTTAAGCCTAAACATTTGTGATTTAAAGATGTACTATATTTGTAGTCAGTGCCATTGTTTCTAACACATGTAAATATTCCTCATAAAACATTGAAAAGCTGAAGAAATGAACCAGGTATTACCTGAAATGAAAGGTAATTAGTTTATTCTACGATCATGTAACTCAGATCATGAACAGTAGATATACTGAGAAGCACACATATCAGAAAACATTTCACGAGTCCACAGAAACAACCTGTGTGCAGCTTGATATCCACATACAGTATATCTACTATATAGGATACCTCCAGATATGATTTATAAGCCATACTGCCCAGCCTTACAGAAACACTGATTTAATTATATTTGATTTATATTGTTATGTACATATATGGATATCAAATTATAAGGAAAAAAAGTATATCATAAGATTTTTTTTTCCTTTATCACCCAAACCTAAAGTGCTCCCATCACATCTGCATCAGACCGACACCCCAAACAAACAACATACAGTATGTCTAAAAACATGAATTATATGTGATTAGTTAATTAGCGTATGTTAACCAGGCAGCAGTGCAGTGGATGAGCTCAGCCTTACAAAGCAATACTACAGATGCAGGCCCTGACTCACTTCTGCCCTCTGGTGGCATAGTTCCTCCTTGGAGTGGCATTTCTTCTTCTCGGTGTTGTAATCGAACTAGCCAGTAATTCTGCCTCCATCACAAAACCCTGCTGAGGACTGACAGACACAGGACTGACCAGTGTGGAAGTAGATTCATTACAATTCACACCATGAACCATCTAAACCAGGGGTCAAACTCAAATGACCTGGGGGCCAATGACTGTCTAGTCTGGACTGGTCTATGATATTCAATCTTGATATTGTGATAATGAGTGATGATGATATTCATGATGATATTTTACAAAAAAATTGAGTAAACATTTTTGTTTAATTTAATTTTTTTTTTAAATACATTACTTACAGTGTTATATATTATCTCAACTGTGTTTACAAGGAAGAGAAGGTAATGGGCCATGTTCATTCATTCATTCATTCATTCTAACATGATATGAAATTGTGGGCAGCATGTGATTGTTTGGAGGGCCATATATGGCCTGTGGGCCACCAAGTTTGAGACCTCGGGTCTAAACTTCTTCATCACTGGTTTAAATTCCTTAATCTCTTGTTTGCACAATTTGATGAAACCAGGTCATCTGCGAATTAAAACTTCTTTTGTGTCTATTTTGAATATTTCATCTATGAAACCAGTTCTTTTATTCCAAACCAGTTCCTGACAATTCCTGACATTTTTGTAAAGAAAGGAATTATCACAGGAGCAACTTCCTTGCAGTGAAGTGAACAATATCATCTGACTAATATGTGATATTTTTTTTAATGTGGTTCAGAGCAATGTGGACACTGTGAATGTGAGTGAGAGTGGACTCTAACCTGGTGGAGTCATCTCTGGTATCAGGAGGTGGACTGTCACTCTCAGACAGCTGCTGGAGGATGACGGAGGAGGGCTTTATGAGGAAGGCGTCTTCAGCAGCGCAGGCTCCTTGTGCCTTCCTGAGGGGGGTGAGGCGGTGAGAGAGGGGACTGCTGGGGGCTGTGTGGCCCTTCCTGTGGGGGGTGAGGCTGTGGGTGAGGCGAAGGGCCTGGGGAGGAGAGGACGACAGCCTCTCAGCCAACATCATCTCTGATTCCAGCTCCTCGTCTAGCAGCCTGCCCATAATGTCCTCTTGGCTTTTCTGCTCTGGACCTGATGGTGATGAGGAAACACATTCAAAAACTGGATAATCTGCCTTAAAGGGATCTGTGCCATCATTTATTAAGCAAAGCTATTATTTACTTTCATAGCTGTTTAAATATCAAATGTGAAGTTGATGGACTCAGGGAACATGCAATTAAAGGTGGACATACAGTATATGGCTTTTTTCTATGGCTGATGCTGATCTTTACAAATCAGTGTAGCTGGAGCAATACGAAATTACAGATGTCAAATGCCATAAAGAAAAAATAAAAAGAAGAAAGTTGGAGCATGAATTCACAGAATTCAAAATGGCCTGATATTTTTCATAAAATGGTAAAGTGTCTCAGTTTCAAAATCTGATATGTTGTTTATGTTTTAT
The DNA here is from genome assembly GCA_016785285.1 of Brachirus orientalis. Taxonomy (NCBI): domain Eukaryota; kingdom Metazoa; phylum Chordata; class Actinopteri; order Pleuronectiformes; family Soleidae; genus Brachirus; species Brachirus orientalis. The sequence goes on along the minus strand of JAFBJR010000245.1, from coordinate 337,787 downwards.
TGGGAATAAAATATGGGTTTGAATTATGGGATTAACAGCAGCTAAGGCACTGTGCATCAACTGTATTAAAACCAGTGGGTGGCAGCTAAGGTCAAGCGACATGATGCAGTGCATATCTCAATAAACGTCCATTGAACTTGCTGTTAACAGTTAACGTAACTTGACAGACAAATTTGTGTGTGTTTCATGTGCAGTTGTGTTCATAAATTTACATACCCTGGCAGAATTTGTGACTTTTTTGGCCACTTTTCAGAGAATATGAATGAGGGTACAAAAATGTTTCTCTCACACATTGTTAGGGGTTGGGTGAAGCCGTTTATTATCAAACCATCTCGTTTGCTCTTTTTAAATCATTGTGTAGAGGCCTCTTTATCATCTTTAACATCATTGACAGCTAGAAGTCTGTTGTGGTAGTTGTGGATGGTAAAGTTACTTAATCTTCTTGGCAAAAAGCCTCCAATTCCTGTAAATTTTTGGGATGTCTCGCATGAACTTCTCATTTAAGATCGTCCAGTTAACCTCTCTATTTAATTTTTTTATTTTAGTTTATATTGTGATTTAATATGCCTTTTTTTATCTTCTATGCTGCTGCAGTATTTACTGTCAAATGCCTTGTTGCTGAAATGTGCTATACAATTAAACCTGCCATACCTTGCCTTTTAAACAACTAAGCTGTATGTCCAATACTAAGCTGTAACACAGCCGTTTAGAACTGATATCAGTATGAGCACTCAAAGCTATGAGTAAGGAGTATTATTAGAAAAGGGATAACGGTCCATTCATACAAGGGCTGGGCAAAATACCAATATTATATCTATAGTGTGACGTGAGATATGATATCATGATATCATGATGATATCATGATAAGGTATCTGTGATGTTTTTTTAGGCTGCTGCACTGATGGTCATCATATTTATTGTACTGAAAACATCGGTGAACTAGACTAAATATTATAAATTCAAAACTATATACTGATTAAAAAACACGGAACTGACAATCTTAAAAACGACCTGCTAACACTTTTATTTTAAGCCTAATTATTTGTGTTATGGCAAAACCTGACCATATTTAAAGTCAATTTCAATGTTTCCAAAACAACTTTCAGAGTCCAGAGAAACAACCTGAGTGCAGCTTTATATCCCCATATACATATCTTGTTCATCAGGATATAGCCTACAAATATTGAGATACTTTCACCTAGACATTTTGCCCAGGATAACAGAAATATCGTTTTATTTATTTCTAATGATATAAAAAAGTACACAGTGACTGTCACATATTGTCCAGCCCTAAACCCTAATAATCACAGTCCCAGAGATGAAGGTGACAGTGGAAAAAAAGAACACTCACTGATGAGCTGCAGTTTCTTGCGGACACCAGGCGTCCTGGCTGAGGCGTTCTTCCTCGTTGCACTCAGACATTTTGAGGCTGACAGTTTTGTGGCCGAATGCAGGGACTCAGCTTCCAGAGCGCCGACCTTCCCTGTGCTCATGGTGACCCTACTGCATCTCCCCTCGGCAGAAAAGGCTCTGCGCATGACTGTGGGGTCCGGCGTGGGAAGGGTACGACGAGACGCACGTCGAGAGGCTGGGGTTGCTGTGGGTGGGGAGCAGGTGGGTGAGGGGGGCAGGGAGGGTTTGGGTTGGGGAGGAGGTGAGGACACCAGTGCAGGTTTAAAGGCAGAAGCCACCACAGCAGAGTCCACCACCCTAAAGGTTTTAGAGTCCCAGGAGAGCTTAACAAACAGAGTGTCCTTATCATCCGAACTGGGGAACGGAGCTGCTCCATCCAGGTGCTTCACCTGTGAGGGAGGCAAATTGCAAAAAAGTTGCAAAAACATCTATGTGAATGGAAGTCTATTGGAAGATTTCATAGTTTCTAGAATCCACTAGCTTCAGGTCTTTTTAAACAGACAATGATGCAATTTTTGTACATTATGTTCCCATTTAGAGGAAAATAGCCAAAAAAGCACAGCATGTAGGAATGAACACCAATGTGATTAACAGGACTGGGTATAACTACTGATTTCCTGAATCAGTTTAAAGGTTCTACAAAGGTCCCAAATCAATTTGATCTCCATTTCAAATTTAATTTGATACAAATTAATCTTGGTAATAAAAGATGTTCACAGAGCTAATGCTGCAAATTGTACAAAATGTGTATCTCTCTAACCTGGTGCATTAAGAAAAACATTCATATTTACATTAAAGATTGACCCAAAGTCGGTACATCAATGCCCACAGTGCAGCACAACAGTACAGTCATAGGTCATATACCAAAGTTGAACTTTAAAAACATGAAGTTCAAAATGTACAGTCTCGAGGTGCTTCAGTTTGTCTGAATCAATTACCAAGTTGTCTTGCAGAGGGTGCTGCAAAAACAGCTTAGTCTACATCCATGCCCTCTTTCCACATCACAAAACACACAGTGATCTTATGTTGTTTTGTGGTGTTAATGAAAAAAATAAGAGATTTCAAATATAAAGCCTTAAACTAATCAATTTAAAAAAAATTACTTTATAATCTCTTGGTGCTTTTCCACTATACAGTTGCAGCATGGCTCAACTCTACTAAGTCTGTTATTAGACACAACGTTTTTCATTACTATAGCACCTCCTCCACATGGTGTACTGAATAATTAGAATCAGTCAATTCAAAGATTAGTTCACTACTACCACTACTTCCTGCATAACCGGAGCACAGACTCCTGGTGGTGTTACGCATGTTTTAAGACTTTTAAATCTTTATAACCGATCTACGGTTTGATCCCTGCCGCACGGCACACTCATGACTCTTCCAGTGACATCACTCACTGCCAAATAGTCACATGTAGTATTGGCTCCGCTCACTTGGAACCTCACCAGAGCAGGTACTACAAAAAAGCGCAGGTACCAGGTACTGTCCCTAATGAAAAAACTGAGTTGAGGCGAGCTGTGCCATGCTGAACTGTGTAGTAGACATGACAGTTAACCTGTGCATGTTTTTGGACTTTGGAAGGAAACCAGAGAACCTGGAGAAAAGCTACACACGGGACGAACATGCTAAATCCATACAGAAACGCCCTTGGCACACATCCAAATCAACAAACCTGCACAGGTCTGAGGATGGACTCTGCATTGACCTCATCATCACAGCTGTGACCCTGATAGTAGAAGATCTCCTGCGGGTGAGGCTCTCTGCCCAGCAGCTTCAATTTGCTCACAGGCACTTCAGACACACGGGCAAACCACTGAACCACCGCCTTCTTCTGCTTCCCGCTCTCTGAAATGCAACAGGAAAAGAGACATGTGCCAAGTCAGATAAACCAGTTTGATTACAACTGGAAACCCAAACCTTAGTGAAAATATCCAGATAGTAGCACGAAGGCTTGGGCTTCAGGACCCCAACCACTTGGGCCCTTTTGTACAGGCCAGGAACCCATCTGAGGTAAAATTGTGAATAAAAAGAGAGCCAAGCTTGACAGACTTGTATTTCTAGTAAATAATATCATAAATTATGATGGGCCATTTGCCTTATGTAAACCAATTATGGGTCATGATAAATACATTTAAATTAGATCCTTGGAAAACCTGACAGCCTGTTTGTGTAGTTTGTGATGTAGGCTCACCATCACCAAACAGCCTGATGACTTTGGCCACATATGGATCATCTTCATCCTCCCCCTCTATGAGAATGTGTTGACCTACATTAATGACAGTTGTCCTTGGGAGACCCTCCACGCTGATGGCCAAAGAGCTACAACACAGATGGAAAAAACATTTACGAACACTCCGACATAAGATCCAGTGTGACTCAGAATACAGAACCAAAAGGATTTCATAATACACAGCTGTGCTCTTAAGTTTACATACCTTGGAAAAATTTATGATTTTTTTTGGGCCATTTTTCAACATATATGAAAAAACTTTTTTCGCTCATGGTTAGTGGTTGGGTGAAGCGGTTCATTATCGAACAATTGTGTTTGTTCTTTTTAAAACATAACGACAATGGAAACTACCCAATTTACCCTGTCTTGCATGAATTGCTCGTTTGAGGTCTCCCCAAAGTGGCTCAGTGATATTGAGGTCAGACAGTCGCCCCAGAACCTTCACTTTTTTCTGCTGTAACCAATGACAGGTCAACTTGGCTGCATGTTTTGGATCCCTCCCGCACCTTCCCCATAGTTCCCCCTCCCTCCCTACTGTTCTCCATCCTGGGCGGAAGCAATGACGTCAGGGCGTTGCACCTCCACATTTTTCCTGGCAGCAACTGAATGGATTGGTTTCAAAAGAATCCCTCATTTTCCACTTTTTAATTAGAGTTTAAACACAGCTGATTGGCACTCAATTCCTTGGATATCTTTTTATATCCTTTTCCTGTTTTATAAAGTTGTACTGCCTTCTCGCGTAGATCTCTTGATAATTATTTTGCTTTTCAGCAAGTCAGTGCGGCACTGGATGAAACATGCAGGGGTCTGTCAGGAGCCCAGAAACTCACTGACCTTTTTACAAATGCACACCGACAATCAAACCCATCACAGGTGAGGATGGTTACCTTTAGTAGCCATTTAAACCTGTGTGTTAACTGTTATCAAAATGTAAACTGTAAAATATATGTAAACTTTTGATCAGAGTGATGTCATGCTTTGATGAAGAATCTAAGCTATATAACATATTCTGGTTTAACACTTTTGATTACTACACATGTTCATTCATTGTTTGGACGTCCTCATTATTAATCTACAATGTAGAAAATAAAAAAATAAAGAAAAATAATTGAATGAGAAGGTGTGTCCAAAATTTTGACTGGATGGGACACAAGACCACCCAAGTAGCCGAGAGGGTGGGTATATATATATATATATATATATGAGAAATATGTGTGTGTGTGTGTGTGTGTGTGTATGTATATATATATATATATATATATATATATATATATATATATATATATATATATATTCATCATATATATACATATATCTATCTTAAGAGATTCTCAGGTGTGGAAAACCTACCCTGAACAGACATTTAAATTCATGTGACAGATGCAGACAGAACTATTGTGTGTTTGATGAGCAGCATCCTCATTTAAACCACTACCATCTGTTTGAAGATATTCTATTAATTGATAATGTGCAAAAATGCCTGATGAACAATTTCCCCAAGGAGCTTGATAATCTACAGTACCATATGATACGTTTAAGGGTTTAACTCAAAAGCCCACAAATACACTTACAATTATGGGCAAAAAATGGAAAGAAAAAGAAAGAGAGCAAGACTTAAAAAAACGTGCAAAATACCAATAAAAGTTTTATTTTAATGAACATTAAGACATGTCAAATTGGGGCCATTTAGGTGATTTCAGTTATCATTTTAATTTTAAAAGTGCACACATCTATGTGATAATAACTTAATCCGACCAATACATCTACATACAAGATGTTTTTGCAGCCTTATTGAAAACCATGATTTTTATTTAATTTTTTAACAGATACTGTGAGGAAGCTGTAATAGATTTATCAAAAGAGTTGCATTTTTATTCAACTTTCTTTCGAAATCAAAAATGTTTTTTGATCAACAGTAGGACATGAAGCGTATATTATTAAAAACGGACGGTGATGTGCTGCAGAAAATGAACAGAGTTCTTCTTCTCACCCATAGTCGTAGGTTTTTAACTTCCTGTTGAAAGTGAGAGGCTCTCCTTGCCACTTGTAAACTCTTCTGACTCTCAGCCTGGTGAAATATTTCATGTTGCTTCCTCCTCTTTGCTCGGACACAAATTAAAACAGACGCTTTGGTGCAGATGTGCATCGACTTAAACCAAAATCACATCAAAGCCGGAATCGAATACGGAGCAGGTTCGCAAACATCGACGCAGACTACATTTCGCGCGAAAATTACGTCGTTTCCGTTTGACTGTAAGAGTTTTGGGCGCTTCAGCGCCACGTTTCGCGTTGGAGGTCAACTGCCAGGAAATGAATTTATGGAATAAATTCAGTTCTATTGAAAACAATAGAAACCTGCAAGTCTTTTGTGATTTGTATTTACTTTGATAACCTATTATATATTTAAATTGATAATATTTGATATTTTTGTATCTATCTATTTAGATATATTTAAACAGCTACATTTTCACAGCAACCTCTGATAAAATCACATATAGAGGACATTATGGCTACGACTTTTCTGCTTTTTATCTTTTATACTTTTTTAAATCGTTTTGAATATCAAACCGTTCAGCTTATTCGCGACATTGTGGATATGACTTCTGCTCTTTCTGCACTCTTTAAAATATTCAGCATGTTGTGTTTGAATACTGTTGTCAGTATTGGTTTGTGCATGTGCATCTGTACTGGCACTTTTGTAACATGTAGTGCAATTTTAACAGACAGTATGTGTTAAACAGTGTTATTATTGCCTGGCTACAAAAAAATCAATGGTCTTGTACCAAGAAATCTAAAGGTACTTTCAACAGGTCAAATAATTTTGTTTGGGAGGTGAACATATTTGTAATCACACTTTGTAATGAATGTGGCCATGTGCATCAGCGACAGAGAGCATGTGTGAATTTGGTTTTTGTGATTAGAGGTTTTATTAAAGCCACACGGCTTTCATAGTAAATGAACAATGGTGTCCAAAGTGGTGTGTATAATCCTTGTGGTGCTGGTTTGCGAGAAGAAGACAGGTCAGACCTTCAAACCCTCTAAGAGAACTTGAGGTAACTTTATCACTCCATTTTGTTTGTTTGCGCTTGTTACCTTTGCAAGTGCAGAGTGCTGTACCAGGTTTGAATTGATTTTTATTTACTATGATACCCCATTATATATTTAAATTGATAATTTTTGATATCTTTGTATCTATCTATATAGGGATATTTAAAGAGCTACATTTTCCCACATTTGTATGCATTTAATTCACCAAATAAATGCACATGTTCCAGTACACATGTAATAATCCCTGTTTGACTGCATGTCTCGTTTGGTTAAATTGGTATTTTTACATTTTTAAACTCGTGTAAAGCACATACGTATTTAGTGAACACTCTAAAAGCGTAGATCTGAACTCGGTCTAACCATGGAATTCTGAATGAGTGAACCCGGAAGTGTTTGTTTCCATTTCCGCTAGTGGGTTCACAAGTGCTGTTGTTCGTGCTTGAAAACTGGAACATTACTCTTCTTTCTGATGGCAAATAGAACCGTCAAAGATGCTAACAGTATCCATGGAACGAACCCACAGTATCTGGTGGAGAAAATCATCCGCACTCGAATATACGAGTCTAAATACTGGAAGGAGGAGTGTTTCGGTCTGACCGGTCAGTAGCATTTCAGCTTGTTAGTCGGTGAGCTAACGTTAGCTTCGTGTTAGCTACCGCTAACAAACCCACAACAGTCTCTGTTAAAATCACATATATAGAGGACATTTTGGCTACAACTTTTCTGCTTTTTATCTTTTATACTTTTTTAATCGTTTTGAATATCAAACCGTTCAGCATATTCGCGACATTGTGGATATGACTGCTGCTCTTTCTGCACTCTTTAAAAATATGCAGCATTTTGTGTTTAAATTGAGGAAATCTTGAAATTCTCTTGAACTTGGGGTTAGGGGTTACTACAGAAAATATATGAAAAAAAGATATTCTAACTGCCCAAAGTTCAAATCAAATAGCTAAATAAGTAGGAAAAGTATACTGACAAGTCATTGAACATGTTTTTCTATAGATGTATTAATTGTTAATGATGAGGTCAGTTTAAAAATAAAACAAGCACCAGTTTGAAAGTTGAATTAATAATGTATTTCATGTTTGATTTCATACAACAAATACACCTACTTGTAATGTTCTCTTCTAGGATAAAATGTTTTCTGTTTAAGTGAAAGTAGAATGTAACATTACACAGTAAATGTGTGCATTGTTGACAACAAGAGAGCCTTGTTTGTTTCTTCTCATGTCAGTGGAATAAATCATAGCCTGTTGTGTTCTCTGCAGCCGAGCTGGTGGTTGACAAGGCCATGGAGTTGAAGTATGTTGGAGGAGTTTTTGGCGGGAACACCAAGCCCACACCCTTCCTCTGCCTCACACTAAAGATGCTGCAGATTCAGCCAGAGAAAGACATCATTGTTGAGTTCATAAAGAATGAGGATTTCAAGTGAGTTCCCTACTATGTCTTAAAAAAGTAGTAGAATTTAGATATCATTTTGGCAAGCCAACCACTCAAAACGTAGGCAAACATGCTCCCACACTGGCACATTTTCTTGTGTAGGGTGAAAGAGTTTTCACTTATCTTTACCAGCTCATCATCAGCTACTTATGTGTTGTCAGCCCTGTTCAGACCTGGTATTAACATGCATCCTGAGAGAGCTGATCACTAGTGGACAGCATTAAGTATGACTGTTTACATCTGGCATTAAAATGCATTGTTAGTGTTTCTCCTCTGAGCACATTTGATCAGATTTTGTTTTGCCTTTTGTTGTACATGAAACAAACCTTAGTCTTTTAACAAGTCTGCCACTCACACATGGAGGATAAAGCAGTAGAAAATAGACTCATTGTTATGTGTGTTGTCAGTATTGGTTTGTGCATGTGCATCTGTACTGGCATTTTTGTAACATGTAGTACAATTTTAACCAGTAGAAAAGACAGCATGTGTTAAACAGTGTTATTATTGCCTGGCTACAAAAAAAATCAATGGTCTTGTACCAAGAAATCTAAAGGTACTGGGTGTCCAAAGTGCTGTGTATAATCCTTGTGGTGCTGGTTTGTGAGAAGAAGACAGGTCAGACCTTCAAACCCTCTAAGAGAACTTGAGGTAACTTTACTCCATTTTGTTTGTTTACGCTTGTTACCTTTGCAAGTGCAGAGTGCTTTTGCTCACTGGTCAATGTCACTGACATGAAGGAACATGTCATGGAAGGCAGAACAATAATCAAACATTCAAGACTTTCTGTCAGGAGTCCGGATGGTCATAATTTACGTTAACAGGCCACTGCATCCCAATACCCTCTTTTTGTTAGACCGGGTTATTAGCATACTTGAAACATGTAGTCTGAAATCATCGTAAGAGCTGTCATCTTGTGGCCAGAACACTTAGTATGGATGTTAATACCAGGTTTGAACTATTAAGGTAAAGTAAGTGCTAAATAGACTGAAAATCTTCTTGTGATCCTCAAACATTCTTTTAACTTGCTCTTACTGTATTTTAATATTTTATACTTCAACCTGAAAAGTAACGTACATTCTGTCTCACCGTAGATATGTCCGTTTACTAGGAGCGATGTACATGAGATTAACGGGCACTGCAGTGGATTGTTACAAATACCTGGAGCCTCTGTACAATGACTACAGAAAGATCAAGAGTCAAAACAGAGATGGAGGTGAGTTTGTAACACATGAGACTGCTGTTTCACTGAGCTGATGCCTGGCCAAATAACTTACAAACAATAACAAAACTGGTTCAGTCTTTTGCTGCACATGCTGGAGCCATGGTGCTGCTGATTATCATGAAATAATTCATGCATATTTTTTTTCTGATTTTTAGAATTTGAGCTGATGCATGTGGACGAATTTGTCGATGAGCTTCTTCATGCAGAGAGGGTCTGTGACATCATTCTACCTCGGCTTCAGGTACATTCACATCACATTTATACCTACTTTGATTTACAGGCCTACACCACTGATCTGTATGTGTTTGGTTGTTACAGAAAAGACAAGTCTTGGAGGAGGCTGAGATGTTGGATCCACGGATCAGTGCCTTAGAGGAAGACCTGGACGAAGTAGAAAGCAGTGAAGATGAAGAAGAGGAAGAAGAGAAGGTAAGAATTCTTTCTACCATATATGTTTTATACAGGTGCTTTTAATCAATGGACTTTGGTGTGTGACAGGGAGCATTTTTACAAAGCAACACAAAATTCATTTTCCAGTAAAAAGAAGCTGTCTATTGGCAAGATAAGCAGCAAACACATTCTTAAGTTATATACTTTGTGCAGCCTCCCCTTGAAGTGTAGATCTTATTAGGTGAGCTTTTTTTATGGACTAAAATCAGTTTTTCTTTGTGTTCTAGCTAGTAATTATGTTCAGTTGACACACAGTAAATTCCATCCACTTATAAATTTTTATTAACTTTCTGCAGACTATATCATATTAGGGTAGAGACAAAGAAACATTTCACAGCGTTGATAAATTATTTATTTCTGCATAAGACAGTAACAAACCCCTTTCTATCCTGATGAATATCCATCTAACTAAACTAAAACATATGACAGTATGTGCAGGAGTCACCTGAAAATTTGGGCTATTCTGATTTACAACCCCAATTCCTAAAAAGATAGGATGCTTTGTAAAATGTAAATAAAAGCAGAATGCAGTGATTTGCACATATTATTGACCCATATTTTATTCTCAAAAGAATATTAACAACATATCAGATGTTGAAACTGTGATTTCATGAAAAATATTTGATGGCAGCAACATATGTCAGAAAAGTTGGAACAGAGGCAACAAAAGGCTGGAAAAGTAAATGTCACACACACATAAAAGGAGCATTTCAGACCATATCCACATGGAAATGTCATGAAACAAATTATCTTTTGTTTTTTGCCGTTTTAGAAATGTTCCCAGTAAAGAAGGCATCATTGCAGGAAATATCTCCGTCCACACAGAACCCCCCAAAACAACTGAAAATGCTAGTACATATATTTATTCTGCAAGTGGCACTGTAATGCTACAACAAAACACAGAGAAGAACTTGTGGTACACATTACAGATATAATAAGAGATACAGATTCATTTACGTAAAAATGGCATCTGTGAACAGTGGCGGTCCTAGCTTTCATGATGCCCTGGGTGAACCTCTCCCAGAAAAAAAACAAATCAAAATAAATTATTTATTAAAGTTATTCTTGGAAATTTACCTACAATCATAAATACAGATAAGTAACAACAATCAAAAGAGTATCAAAAGGTAGATGACTCCTCATCCTGGCTAGTGGCAGAGGTGCTCCAAAATGTTTACAAAGTGCCCCTGCATTTGCATTGAAATACAACATAAATGATCAATGCATGAATAGCAAAAATAAAAAATTAAAAAAATAAACATTGTGGTGGGCACTGAGGGGGCATGCCTGGCAGGTGAAGGATGACTCTGAGGCACAGGTGCTCTTAACGTATTTTTTATCCACCAGGAAAAAGGGGGAGAACATGGCACTGAGCGCTAACATAAGTAGTCACTAAACACACCCCTTTACCCACAACCCGTGAGAGGCGTTTGCATGTAGACAGAACGCCTCTTTAACAAAAAAAGTATGTGTATTCACCCATTTCTGTGTGGACAGCTCCTCAGATATAAGATGATCAGAGGTTCACCAATCTGCGACAAACAGGCAGCACTGCATTTAAAAACAAACATGATTCTCTACTGGAAATCACTGCATGGGCTCAGGAACAGTTCCAGAAATCACTGTCTGTGAACACAGTTCACCATGCAATCCACAAATGCAAGTTATCACGATCTCTGATGGTATGGGGTTGTATTAGTGCCTATGGTGTGGGCAGCTTACACATCGGAAAGGCACCATCAATGCTGAAAAGTACATAGAGGTTTTAGAGCAACATATGCTCCATCTAGACAACTTCTCTTTCAGGGTAGGACTTGTGTATTTCAGCAAGACAATGTTAAACCACATATTGCATCTATCACAACATAGCAATAATAAATACCTTGTAATTTGTATTGGTTTTTGAGTCATGTTATTAAATGTTTGATGTACTATGTTGTTAACTCATTTATGGTCGAGATTTTAAAATCTTATTTTTTTTGTTTAACCTGCAGCCAGAGAGACTCCAGACCCCTGAGCCCCACAGACGCAGCTACCGTGACAATGACAGACCTCGTCGCTCTCCATCACCTCGCTACAGACGAAGTCGCTCACCCAGACGGTTGTCTTTTAATTAATCATTTAGATTTTTCTGCTGAGGACAAAATGAGAAATCTTAGATGAATGTGAAGTCAAAGTCTATGTGAGTTTATTTATTTGTCTTATTTTTCAGGAGGAGCAGATCTCCAAAAAGGAGGAGGTATGTTTCCTTTTGGCTGAAATTTTTGTCACCATACAAAAAATATCTATTTTTTTTAGCTGATATACATTCACGTGTTCCATTTTGTGTAATCAGCCCATCACCGAGGAGAGACCGCCACCGCAGCAAAAGCCCTCGCAGACATCGCAGTCGGTCCAGGGACAGACGTCACCGTTCCAAATCTCCAGGTGAAGAAGGAAACCATGCTCCTGCTAATCACTTGCTCATTCATTCACTCATAATCAGCAGTAAGTTGATTATATTTGGTCTTATTACTGTGTCGTTTTTTTCTTTGCTGTGAACCAGGTCACCACAGAAGCCACAGACATCGCAGCCACTCAAAGTCACCAGAGAGGTGAGCACTTCTGTTTTACATCTGCAATAATCATTGGAACTAGGGTTCCAGTGATTAGAACCAATATGCTAACATACTGCGATAGTTTGGGTTGACAACTGATACTGATATACATTTAGGTACATATACAGTATATTTAGACAAAGACACAGATTTTGTCACTTTACCTCTGTACACCACCACAGTGAATTTGAAATGAAACAAGGTGGGATTAAAGTGAAGACTCTCAGCTTTAATTTGAGGGATTGAACAAAAGAATTGCATTAACTGTTGAGGAATTATAAGCATTTTTATACATTATTGTCCATTTTCAGGGGCTCAGAAATAATAGGACAATCTTAAATAATAAATAAAAGGCTTGGTCAAATATAGGAGTCTTTTTCCTGGATAAACTTCTCCAAGCCTTTACCTCAGCCTTCAGTTGCTGCATGTTTGCAGGTCTTTCCACTTTCATTTTAGTCTTTAGTAACTGAAAAGCATGAGATCAGGTGACTGACTTGGTCACTGAAGAACATTCCATTTTATCTACTTCAAAAGCTCTTGTGTTTCTTTTGCAGTATGTTTTGGGTCATCATCCATCCTTAATGTGAAATGTTTTGCAGCATTTGTCTAAATGTGAGCAGAGAGGATTATAACCCTGTCCACTTCAGAAGTCATCCTGCTACTTTTATCAGCAGTCACATCATCAATAAACACCAGTGAGCCTGGTCCACAGTCAGCCATACATGGAATGTCATAACACTGCATCCTCCATCTTTGACTGAATATCATGATCTGTTCCTTTCCTTCTCCACTCTTTTTTCTTCCCATCATTCTGATATACGATCATCTTTGTTTCATCTTTTCAGAGAATCTTTTTCCACAACTCTGCAGGGTTTTTTTTTTAAAGATATTTTCTGGCACATTCTAATTTAGCCTTCCTGTTCTTGAGTGTTATCAGTGGTTTGCACCTTGTTGTAAACCGTCTGAGTTTACATTCTTGATTGTAAGGCAAGGCAAGGCAATTTTATTTATATAGCACATTTTAAGATCAAGGTATTTCAAAGTGCAGCAGCAGCATTACAGATATAAAAAGCATAGTAAGACATTTAAAACATTTAAATAGAGAGGCAAAAGAAAGATAAAAGAGCTTGAAAGGCTAAAACTTGCAGTTGCGGCTGAGATGCAGCAGTGGCAACAGCTAAGTTTTCAGGCTCGATTTAAAAGAAAGAATTGGTATAGCAGATTTGCACTTTTCTGGAAATTTATTCCAGATATTTGGGCATAAAGACTTAAGGCGGCTTCCCCATGTTTGGTCCTGGTTCTGGGGACACAGAGCAAACCTGACCCCAGATGACCTTAGTGGTCTGGATGGTTCATAGTGAGCCAACAGGTCAGAAATGTATTTTGGGCCTAAACCATTCAGTGTTTTATAGACTAACAGCAATATTTTAAAGTCAATTCTTGGCAGACGGGAAGCCAGTGTAAGGACTTCAGAACTGGAGTTATGTGTTCCACCTTTTAGGTCTTGGTGAAAACACGGGCAGCAGCGTTCTGAATTAGCTGCAGTTGTCTAATGGATTGTTTTGGTGGACTAAAGATAAAGGCATGGACCGGTTTTTCTAGATCTTGTTGTATCATAAGTCCTTTAAGCCTTGATATATTCTTCAGATGATAGTACGCAGACTTTGTGACTGTTTTAATGTGGCCTTTTAAAGTCAGGTCAGAATCCATGTGAACGTCAAGATTTCTTGCTTGGTTTTTTGGTTTTAACGCAAGTGATTGAAGGTTGGCCTCAACTTTGACTCTTTCCTGCTTAGCTCCAAAGACAATTAATTCTGTTTTCTCTTTGTTTAGCTGAATAAAAATTCTGGCACATCCACTTATTAATTTGCTCAATGCAGTCTCTAAGCACTTGTATTGGGCTATAGTTGTCAGGTGATATGGTGATAATTTGTGTGTCATCTTCATAGTTGTGGTAACAAATTTTGTGGTTTGTCAAGATCTGAGCTAGTGGGAGCATGTAACTGTTAAACAACAAAGGCCCTAGAATTGAGCCCTGAGGAACTCCACTGGTCATTTTTATCCACTTGGATCTCTTATTGCCAATAAATACAAAGTAATCCCTGTCCAATAAGTATGACTCAAGCCACTGAAGCACTGTGCCAGAAAGACCCACCCAGTTTTGCAGTCAGTCAAGCAATATCTTGTGGTCGACAGTATCAAATGCTGCATTGAGATCCAATAATACTAAAACAGTTTGCCACTGTCTGTGTTCAGATGTATGTCATTGAAGACCTTGACAAGAGCTGTCTCAGTGCTGTGGTGTGGTCGAAAACCAGATTGGAAGACATCAAAACATTTATTTAGTGTTAAGAAGTCATTAAGCTGTTGAGATACTGCCTTTTCAATAATTATACCTATGAGTGGGAGATTAGATATTGGCCTATAGTTGTTCATTGCTGTTATGTCTAAGGTATTCTTTTTCAGGAGTGGCCTGATAACTGCAGTTTTCAGGGCCTGTGACAAAACACCCGACTGAAGGGAAGTGAAAAATAATTATTTTGTACTCAAATTTATTATTTATTTTGTTTCTTCTCACAGGGGCTCAAAAAAAAGTCACAAGAAGAGTCGAAGAAACGAGTGACCTCCCTTCTTGTTTATCTTTTTTTTTTAATCTCCCATCTGTCAGAACTCTTCCCTCTAAGACTTGTAATAAATTTGAGTTCTGTTCTATTTTGTTTTGTTTTGTTTCTTTCAGGTAATAAAGTACATATTGGACCACTGATCAGCTGTTAACCAGGTGCTCAGCAGTCTGTTCAGCTTTTAAGTACTGTCCATCTGAAGCAGTTTTTAGCATCATTCTGTGCTTTGTCACCATCACTTAAAAAAAATTAAATGAGTGTAAAATTATGAAAACGTGTTTGATGTAAACATTTTGTTTTCCCATGCGCTCACATTACATTTGTCTTAAAAATAAAGATTGTGATTCTTAAGCTCCGTTTTTGAAAGTCTGATTATGTCTGATTCCTTAGTTCATTCATGTTTGATTCGCCTGAAACTCCTGACATCTTACATTCCCAAACTGCAATATTTATGCACAAAACAAGAAACAATTAACTTCTGGGTAATATTGAATCTTTTGTTACAGGAGGTGGGGATATCATAATTTTAAGGGGAGATTTAAACTTTAAAATACAGTTCTGTGGGGTGTGACATAGAATAGATGTGTGACCGGTTTAAGTAAAGTACAAGTGCCAATTCAATGAGATACAAAAAAAGCATGTTGCTTAAAGTACATGGATAATTATTATAATGGTTGATTTTTGTTTCTTTTTCCTCTCTTGTGCCTTCACTATTCATTTTATTTTAGCATGAGGTAGATATTTGATATCTACCTACCTGCATATACATATGGGGTAGTTTGTTATGCAGATGATACACAACTTTATTTATCAATGAGGCCGGAAGAAATAGATCAGGTTGTTCAACTCCAGGAATGTCTCAAAGACATTAAGTCCTGGATGACCTGTAACTTCCTACTTCTAAACTCAGACAAAACTGAGGTTATCATACTCGGCCCTAAACACCTTAGAGACAAACTTTCTGACCATATTGTCACTTTAGATGACATCACCATGGCGACCAGTTCCACTGTAAGGAACCTTGAGGTTATTTTTGACCAGGTTATATCATTTGACTCGCATATTAAACAAAATTCCAAAACAGCCTTCTTCCACCTGCGGAACATTATGAAAATTAGAAACATTTTATCCTTAAAGGATGCTGAAAAACTAGTTCATGCTTTTGTTACATCAAGATTAGATTACTGTAACTCACTACTATCTGGATGTTCTATTAGGTCTGTTAAAACCCTTCAGTTAATTCAAAATGCTGCAGCACAAGTTCTAACAGGAACTAGTAAGAGAGACCACATCCCCCCAGTGTTAGCTTCTCTACACTGGCTCCCTGTACAGTTTAGAATTCAATTTAAAATCCTCCT
>JAFBJR010000245.1:297382-320885 GCA_016785285.1 Brachirus orientalis | reverse complement strand
CATCAGTATAATTTCTTATCAATAATGTTTGCTGCTGCTTGTATAAATGACACTGTAGTTCTATAAACATGACATAACTGACTCTAAACTTGATACAACTGTTGTATATTTGCTCCTGGTCTCTCTCTTCTGTCTCTCCCTCACCTCCCTCTTTTTCTTTCTCTTCCCTCTTTCTGTCCCCCACCTCTCCTCTGTCCCCCATTTTCCTCTCACCCCAACCGGTCGAGGCAGATGACCGCACATCTTTGAGTCTGGTTCTGTCAGAGATTTCTTCCTGTTAAAAGGGAGTTTTTTCTCTCCACTGCCCCCTAGTGTTTGCTCATTGTGTGAACTGTTGGGTTTCTTTTCTCTCTGTAATATTGTAAAGGTTTTGGCCTTACTATGTACAGTGCCTTGAGATAATGTATGTTATGATGTATGTTGTGATTTGGCACGATACAAATAAAATTGAATTGAATTGAATTTCCATACTTAATTTGGGTTGTCCTCAAGTTTTGGGTTAGTTACCCTCAGTGGATAAAGCGGTAGAAAATGAGTCAGTATTTGCATATCTGTTTTGGGTATAACTATATTTGAAACCACTCTCACTCATGTACCGTTATCCTCCACATGAGGGTCGCAGGGGGCGCTGCTGCCTATTCCCAACTGATATAGGATAAAAAGTGGGGTACATCACAGGGCCACATAGAGACAGACAACCATCCACTCTCACATTCACACCTATGGGCAATTTAGAGTTTCCAATTTGCCTAATCCCCAAATCTTCATGTTTTTGGACTGTGGGAGGAAGCCGGAGTACCTGGTGAGAAGGCCCCTTGTTCCATCGTCAATTTTAGAAACAGTAAAATACAGTTTATATTCAGGACAAACCATCGGTTTTTCCTGTCAACTATTTACAGTATATTTTATATATATAAAAAACACAATTAATATATTTGACACGTGCATTTTTTTCCATGCACATTTTCACCCTTTTTTTTTTTCAAAACCATGCATTACATGTTTGATTATACATCTAATACAGTACTAAGGAGAAAAACAAGAATTCCCTGACAATGGTACATATAGAAAACATATTTAAAAGTAATCTCACTTTTGTTTGTTACTCAGTTAGATCTTAGGCCACAAATCAAATATATAATATTACAGGTTCAAGTGTCACTATAATTATAAAATATGAAAGATATGTTGACGGCAACATTCATCTTCCACTAACACTACAATCAAATGTATAAATCATCATTCTGCTCTGTATTACCCTTTAATGTCATTTAAAATAGTTGAACTCAATGTGAAATAAAATAAATACAATTGTTAATTTCAGCCTCTGAATTAATTGTTTGATTTTGTTTCAGTGGAATATCTACTGTATTTTTTAATGGATTTTTAACCTGTTTGAAACACTAAGACTTAATGGGCTCTAATTTCATAGACCAGGCCAGGTGCAGAGCAGGTGCACCGCACCAAGGGGGTGTGTCCAGGAGCATTTTGTAAGTTTCACGCACAGTGCAGGGGGCGCAGCCAGGCACAAGTACTCTGTCCCGCCTCCATCTCTCCTACCAGCAAGTAGCAAAGAGAGGGAGAGAAGGCGTGGCTGGATTTAACACACTCTTCACCAATCAAATAAGCTCGAGGGGCCATCCCTGGTGCTTTTGTTTGGCCCTTCTTCTTACATCATTTAACTGTTTTTTTATACTGGGCAACGGTTCTCAGTATGTCAGGGCAAACCTGATTAATAATATTGGTAACCTCCTTTTGGCTCCTTTTGCATCATCAGCCTGTAGAGGTCTGTTCATGTGATCATATATTCGGCCACTGTGAGCTTGGACCTCCTGGACCAGAACATCAGTTTTCCTCTGTCTGACACAGCAGCTGTCTCCTTCGTCCATGGCGAAACGAAATGTACACTGCGCCTCGCCACAGCACATTTAAAGGTGAGGAGAGGAGCTCATTTGATTGGTGAAGACTGTGTTAAATCAAGTCACGCCTTCTCTCCCTTTCTTTGCTACTTGCTGGTAGGAGAGTTGGAGGCGGAAAAGAGGAGTACTTGCGCCTGGCTGTGCCCGGCTGCGCACACTGCGCTGTGCACAAAACTTGCAAGATGCACCTGGACACACCCCCTTGGTGCGGGGCACCTACGCCGCACCTGGCCTGGACTACGAAATTAGAGCCCAACCAGGTTGGAGCTGGCGAAAAAAGCACCTTCAATGCAGCCTTTTGGCACAAAATTGTCACTGCACCAAGCTGAATCTGTTGACACCTCCCCTTTTTGCGCAGCCACACCCATCTCGGCTTGCCTCAGTCTACCAAATTGCCAAATTCGCTGCGCACAGTGTCAGGAAGTGCATAAAGACAAAAGGTTAATGTCTAAGTCACCTGGGCTGCCAGACTTGATGTCATCCTCTTTACCTCAAAATGTAAATCCCAATGTACATTAGTTTTTAGTTTATATACTTTTATGTTGGAACCTAGATTTAGACATTTATCCAACAGTACATAACTTTTAACTTTTTACTATACTATTATGTTGGAACCTAGTTTTAAACATTTATAAATTTGTAATCCAACCCTTTTTTTGACGGATCAATCTGAATTTATTGTGTTGGTAGGTGATCACCCAAATATGTTTTATAGTTTCATCAGAATCTACCCACAAAATATCAAAAAAAAGTATCAAATTTTCAAGAAATCTTATAATGGACCAAAAGAGTAAAAACACATCTTTGTCAAACTGATCGTATTTGAACGAACTGTGGTATGTGTATGCAGGATCAGACACTTTACTATCAGTCTAAGTTTCATCCAGATTCATCTTAACTGATCATGATGAATTTTGTCATACTCATGATTGTACCAGCTATAAGGAGGTTCTATATGGATCCAGAGAGACTTCTGGATCCAGTGGAATCCGGAAGGCTGCTCTCTGGGTGCTCTTGTTAACATCCTACTATTTCTCCACACCTGTGATTCCATCTTCTGTCTCTGATTTTCTTCAGCTGTTGAATGCTGTTCTTTTGAAAGAATGACTCTTGTGGTATCTTTGCTGCCTTCTTGTGGTACTGTATTGACTCATGGTTGTTATTGTGATAGAGGTATAGATGTTTTGCATAGATGTTGAACAGAACTTGTTTTTCTGGAGGTTCCAGGTCACTTTTAGCAGCTTCTGGAAAATCTCCTCAGCCTTAGCTGGGCTATGAGCTGACTTTGCATATATGTTTGCAAGGTCCATTTTCTTAACAAATGAACAATCTGGGTAAAGAGAAATCACGTCTTTGTGGAGGCATATCGCTCTTTCTATCATGTTTGGTGTTGGGTAGGAAGATAATTTTATTATCTTCCAAATAACAAAGTGCAGCACATCTTTTCAGATAACGGACATCTGGATGGGTTGTCAGAGCCTTCTCTGCTAAAGCTATTGCCTCATCCACAGAGTCATAGCTTTTGTGAATATTAAGTATTGTTCTTAACCCAATATAACTGCTGACAGGATTTCTCGAACCTTGGTGGCCAAGTTGCGTGCTTCATCTTGAACTTGTTCTCCATTCATGGCACGTTCCAGAAGGTACTGAGCAGCAAGGTACAGGTTCTCTGAAACCCGTATGTAGTGAAATGTGGGGTGTGATGTTTTATCTTAAAAAAGTGGTTCCTTATTTACAAGCCCCAATTTCAATGAGGTGGTCTTTTCCTGTATTTAATTAAATACACTACGAAGACAAGATGTTCAAACTGATGAATTTATGATAAAATATTCACTCATTTTGAATTTGATGCCTGCAACACATTCCAAAAAAGTTCAGACAGGGCCATTTTTACTAAGCATGTTACCCCATCCTTGCTTGTGAATGACTAAGCCTAAGATATGTTTTCTCAAACAGAATGCTGTGAACTCAAGGGTGACATCACTTCCAGTTCCGACTTTCAGTGTAAATGAAAACTTGTGTCACGCTGGCTTGAGTTCCTCTCCCTTATTTACTTTAGTTCCTGTTTTATTTTGTTAAGTATTTGTGTTTCCTGGGGAAGTGCTGTGTTTTTGTTTCAGGAGGCTGGCTGGCAGGTGAGGCAGGGAGACTAATCACCATAGCTGTTCCTGATCATCTCATCAGCTCCTCCCTACTTATACCGTGACTTCCTGCTTCCTGGTGTCAGCGCATAACACTCAGTACATGGTAACCTACGTCACATCGTTCAACCTCTGAGCTGCTTTTTAGTTATTGACTTGGCTCTAACCTGTCAATTATTTATACTGATTTCCATTAAAATCAGTATAAATAATTGACAGGTTATAGCCCAGTCATTTTAATCTGTTGAAATACCTATAAAGGAAAATACAGCAATAATTTAGTTAATGGTTAATTAATGGAGCCAAATAATAATAATAATAATGATAATAAAATGCAGTTTTTTTATACTTGCCAAAAAGTGATTCCAATTCTTAAATTATTATTGATGTATGAATTTATAATTATTATTACTCTAATTTCATTAATGTGGGTTTATTTGACAGATTACGGACCACTTTGACTTGATAAAATAAATAGAATGGTATCTACTACAGTACAATAAAGATGTGGTAATAGTGTGGTAATAATTTTGTAATAGGGCAGTAACACTATGGTAATATCACCTTATTTCTAGGGAGAATTACTTTCACCGTTTTAACATGGTAAGTTCTAATTTTGATTCCCAAACATTTAAATGTAAATTATTACATTAACAGTTACCTACAGTAATTCTCATTACTAAACAATTACCTGGATATCACTTAGAAAATAACATGCTATTACTGTAATATTACCTTCTTATTACTTCAGTGGCACCCCAGCCCTTGGCCCTTCCTGGGGATGAACCAGCAACCTTTTGGTTACAAGCCCAATTATTTTCCTCTTGGCCGTGGGCTGCCCAAAAATAACCCACTTATCCCACTTCGAGCGAAGATAATAAGGACAGAAACGATAAAATGCTGTTGCACTTGCCAAAAGTGATTGCCTCTCCTACCTTGAGCCTGAGAGTTTGTCTGCCTCAATTTGATCATAAAATAATAGAGAGCTGATATGCACAGATGAAAGGTTAAAAATGGATCAGGATAAATCAATATTAACTATAATATTTCTTGTAAGTCATAAACTTTTTTAACACTTCTGATTTAAGTATAGATCAAAATCCAATCAATCATTCAATGCATTACTTTAAACCTGTCATGTCTGATACAGAAATTTTCCTCGATTTAAGTCTGCGCAGTTTACGCACACCACGTATGAAATAAACTACCCTGCGTTTGTTGCGTGATATTTGTTTTCATGCCTACGGGCAAAGACCCACCCCTGTTCTATCTCTGATTGGCTCTCACCGAGAATTTCACCTTGTATTGACCACTAATCGCTCGTCTTGTTTAAGTCTTAACCAATCGGAAGCAGGAAAGGGGCGGGCCCTCGTACCACTGTGGTGGAGACTATCGTTTGTTGCTGTACTTAGAAATGGCGGAGCTCGAAGAGGTGGATACTATCCAGCTACATCAGGAGGACGTAGATAAGAAACGTGAGTAAATAGCTCTAGTTTCTCATATTAACATTAATTCCGTGACTGTAAAATGTAGCATTAATAACAATTTAGTCGCCAGGAGCGCTACGCAGTGAATTCATGGATAATTTGAGTTAATAACTGTTGAACTGAACGAGGGCCTCACCGCGGAGCTCCGCCGTAGGACCCAAATAGACACAAGGAGCAGGAACAAAGGGGTAGAGACGAATATTGGCTGGCTGTTTGCAATGTTCTCTGACCTACATGAGTGCAAGGCTCTTCGTATGAGCTTTGTCGGGGCCTTACATCTGCGATGTTCCACACTTTGGGGAGACGTGGTCTTATCACGGAGCTCCACCGCAGGACCGCAGACCCGCTCCATTTGGACACTTCTGTGTCTGATCGTTTCGGATTTCGCACCAGCAACGTAGAAGCTTTACGATAAACTGTCTACATTGTGAAAATTAGAGAAACAAATAACAAGTAATTATTCTAGAACTTTTCGCAAGTAGGACTAAATATATTCTTATATTCGGGTGACAAACTTATAAAGTCTATGCCTACTTAAGTGTACGAAATATGTTCACTGCTTTATCTCTCTGATGGACAGTCGTTTTTAATTGGAAGCTAAAGTTTGTAAACTGCTCACTCTCTTATACCAAGGTCCAGAGATAATTTGCTTTAAATCATAGGACAAGTGAGCTGCTGGTCTACTGCTGCCTCGGTCAATAGGTTTGTGGCAATGTAAACACAGCAAGCAGCAAGTCTAAATGTATTGTACATCTGCATACAATCACACTTTCCCAAAAAAAAAAAGAACTATTGGTGTATTCCATTTGTAGTCTGCACTTGGAATATCCGAAGAACGCCCTTGAACTAGGAACTCGGAGCTACCTCACGTTCCCAGAGTTAGGATTCCAAGATGGCTGCCACCACTTAAACATAGCTACTTTGACCGCTAATAGCATTTCTGTTATATTTTTCTTAAATTAAATCAGTCGTACTCATAGTGCTGTTTATTTTTATCTGCTTTGCAGCAATGAACTCAGGAATCGTTTGACCCACATATTTTTTTTTTCCTTTGTCCTGAAACACTTTTTACGTAAGTTAATTTGTTTTGTACCAAATGTACTGTATATCTGAGTTAAATAATTTTAAATGCGTGTGTTCTGCCTCTGTGTCTGTGAAGGATGTGATGGTGGAGATGTAGCTGGTGACCAAGCTGCAGCTGGAGACCAAGGTGCAGACAAAGCAGCTGAAGATTTTGATGCCAAACCTTCCACCACAACTGCTGGTAATCAAATAGAAACTGTTCATCTTCATGCTTACTTCATGCTTTTGTGCTTACTTGTTTTCTCTTTGATTCTCTTAATAACAGAATAATGGACTGCACCTAGACCTAGTGCTATGGGTGGGCCTTAGGGTGCAAGGCCGCCTCACAGTTTCAGTGACTTCATCACCAATTTTGGTGTATTTCTGTAACAGCATTTCAGCACCACATACAGGCCTGGCATAGATACTACACCATGTATAGTCTTGTTGGGGGCTTTCATGTGGATGAAGTAATTTCTTGAAACTTTTCAAAAGAGAAAAAGTGTATTGGTTAAGTTCTGTTTCTGTGATAAGGCCTCAGTGAGATAAGAATTGTGTTTTCATGATTGATGAGAACATATCAGATGTTGAAACCAAGACATTTTACCACTTCATGAAAAATATTAGCTCATTTTGAATTTATTGCAGCAATACATCTCAGTGTTTACCACTGTGTAGTATCCCCTCTTCTTTTAACAACTGCCTGTAAATGTCTGGGAAGTTAAACAATGTATGCCATGATTAGGCCCTCCATGAAAATTAAATGGACCTCCACTGATTTGACTCTGGGTCTGACTGCAACTATTCATACTGATATTTCTATATATTGTCCTTACAGAGAGACACATCTCCATTCAAACCAAACTGGATGGACTGGAGATGCTGGTTGACCTCAATGGAGGTAAGTCTGTTTCTATGATAAATCTTAGGGCGCTTTCACACCACAGCTGTTTGGTCCACTTTAAATGGACCATAGTGCGTTTCCTCGGATAGTCTGCTTCGTTTGGTAAGTTTTGAAAGCTCATCTGAACTCGGGTGGATCAAACCAGCAAACTCTGATCTGCCTAAAAATGTGCGTCTCGGTTTACTCATCAGTTTTATGGGAGTAATATCAGTACAATATCAGATACCAAGAGAGAATGTACATATTACTCACCCAGATCCTCATCTTATAATCTATTAGGCTATTTATTTATGTTAAAGACGCAGAGTTAATTCCATCATGTTCATAGTAATTAGGGACCTATAGGATCACACCACAGTAAATTTAACTAAATCTCAATTTCAAAGAAGGAGGAAAAATATGGAATCTAAATAATTCATTGTTACAAGATGAAATATTTATAAAAAAGATAAATAGTGTACTTACAGAATACAAAGAAATAACATTGGGGAAATTAATCCGATTTAGTATACAGGAGGGAGCTAAAGTGGTTGTATTGGGTCACATCATTGCATAAGAAAAATGCAACAAATACAAAAACATTTGGAGCAACAAATTAAACTTTTGGAAGGACAAAATATAAAACTACTTATGAACAGGAAGTTAAAACTGGGCTTAAGAAAAAAAACATTTGCTTGTATTCAGTTTTCAGAAATATTCAATATTTTCCAAATTATTCAACATTTTCTGTGTAATTTTTCCCATAGAAAATGAATTGAGAAATTTTTCAAACTTTTTCAGCATCTTTCAACTCAGTCACACTTTAAGCTAGAGACACCATTCAAATTTTAAAATGTAGAGAAACCTTTTAAGATTATTCAGTGTCTTCAACCTTTCAATACCATTCATACCATACCATCCATTTCACAATCAGAGTTTAAGTTTCATCAGGTTTTTGGACTTGTGTATTGCGTGACTAGAGTGAGGCGATTGCATCATCAGAGTTCGACGAAGGAAAATCGAAACACAAAACTTTCAGGAACAACTCGCTGTTTTTGATATTAATGTTCAGTTCAACACATTCATCAGTTCAATTTCTTGAACTGAACTGAACTAAATGCTACAAGTCAGCAACGCAACATAGCTTCAGGTTATTTTTCAGATAAATCAAATACTTTACAGTCTATTTAAAAAAAATAGAATGGGGTTCTTGTGATGTAACTTTGGAAGCTGGCAGACTATTTTAGTCTCAGTGAGGCTCAAAGCCCAAAGAAACTGCCGCCTCAGTCTTGGCAAAATCTCAAACTGAAGCACTTTTTTCTCTCGCTCATGTGGCCACATTTTTAAAGATATCGCGCACAAACAAATTTTACACCATATTGATCAGAAGGTTCTCGGGACACACAATATGTTCGGTTTTTCTATAGAACCTACGGCTTTTGGTTTAAAAATATTACTGTGTGAATTCAACACACCTGATTCACATCAGCAAATTAGAGTGTGCAGAAAAAAAGTTTTAAAGGTACAATTCACTCTAAATATTACTGCCTAAATACTATGCCTACACTTTTAAAGGTTTATTCTACAAAAATACACTATTACCCAACTATAGCAAACCTATGGCCAATAGGGGCCAATGGTTTGCTGTTCTTCCGTACATTTTTCGTGGCATCATCATAGCATTGTAGTATCATAGACAGTGCACTGCATCACTCTCGTGATTTCCCGGAGGGGAATTGTCTAGTTATATGTGGAACTATTAAGAAGAAATGAAAAAAAAAAATTCTGGTAGCCCAACACAAAGAAAAAGGTGGGCTTAACTTTCCATATTACTAACTTGTTTTCAAGCCACCCAAGTAGAAGCCATAATGAAATGGATGAACAGTACCACACAAGTTAATTGGAAACAGTTGGAAAAGCAGTCTACATTACTATCACTTTCAACACTACTGTAAGACATGTAAAATATATTAGAAAAAATAACTATGTGGAAAGTACATCAATAAACCAGAAACATATCACTTGAATTTGAAATTCAATGAAATTAATGAAAACAGAAACAATGGAAAAAATTCAATAGTTTGCAGGAAACAAAACAATACGTGCATAACACAAAAGAAAAAGTGGGAGAAACAACTGGGAACAATACTTTTGGAAGAGGACTGGACAGGTAAACCAGTTTTTAAATCAACACTTAAAATACTGGAGATAATTCTCTTGGATAGTAATTGTGAAGATGTACATAATGGCAAAAATCATGTCAAAATTCATTGATTGCAGTAGGGAATTCCAAATGGTGAAGGGAATGTGCAGAACAGGATGCATACCATTTAAGTACATTCTATTTATGTCCAGTGCTGAAAAATGTTTGGAATAAAATTCAGGATAAAATAACACAAATAGAACCAATTGATTTACTTTTGGATATAACTCCATTAGAAATCTATCTTTATTTCATAATAAGCATAGCTCCATTTAAACAGATTACAAAAGAATGGTTGGAAGTTAACCCAACATCCACTAGCAGTTAATGAGTTTAAAGAAATGGAAAGAATAACAGCTTAGGAACAAACAACATAAATTTAATAAAAACTTGAACAAATGGGCACTGGAGATGGAGGAAGAAAAACAAGGACACATTTTTTGGAAACAGTGTCAAACAGTCATCATTAGTTACAGTGTCAAACAGTCATCATTAGTTACAATTTTTTTTGAGGAACAGTTACAACCTGACACCTCTACCAAAACACCAAAGGCCAAACATGGCCCCTTAAAGAAATGAGGTGTTCTTTACATATCTGTAGCACGAGTTTTAACAGGAACTAGTAAGAGAGACCACATCCCCCCAGTGTTAGCTTCTCTACACTGCTTCGCTGTACATTTTAGAATTTAATTTAAAATCCTCCTCCTCATCTACAAAGCACTTAATTATCAGACCCCATCATATCTTAAAGATATAGTTTCACCTTATCATCCCAACAGATCACTTTGGTCCCAAAACGCAGGTTTACTTGTATATAAAAGTAGAATGGGAGGCAGAGCCTTTAGTTACCAGGCTCCTCTCCTGTGGAACCAACTGCCAATATTGGTTCAGGAGGCGGACACTCTCTCTGTATTTAAAGTTAAACTTAAAACCTTCCTTTTTGATAAAGCTTATAGTTAGATGCTGCTATAGACCTAGAGTGCTGGGGGATTTAACACTCACTCCTTCAAACTCAGGGTATGAATGTGACTTAATTATATTTTTCTTTTCTCTTTGTAATATTGTAAAGGTTTTGGCCTTACTATGTACAGTACCTTGAGATAATGTATGTATGGTATACAAATAAAATTGAATTGAATTAAATATCTACAGCTTAATAATGATTTTGTCTTATGGCTCCTCAGCAGGACGAAAGTCGTGTCCTCTGTGTCCAGAAGAGAAGTTTAAAGCCTGTTACAGCCACAAACTCCGCCGACACTTGCAGAATCTCCATTGGAAAGTCTATGTAGAGTTTGAAGGTACGAAAGTGAGGCACACATCACAAACACTCCTCTTTCCCAGTGTGACACCACCAGATGTGGAATCACGGATATCATCATCATCTGTGCATTAAGTTTACTCAGTTTCATAAAAAATTAAGAAAAGTTAAAAAGTTGTGTAATCTGTCATGTTGATTGTGAATAGTCAGATTTGATTAATATTAAAACTCGTCATGAAGAAGGTAGGACTTGGCAATACACACTAATTTTAAAGATTTTAAAGGCTGTTGCATTAATAAAGATCATAATTATTATATTGAATACATTTGTGAAATAGACTAAATGTCATAAATATTTCATTATTTCTAACACACTTAAATATCCTTCATTTTACATTAAAAAGCCAAAGAAATAAGCCAGGTATCGGAAATGAAAGGTAATAATAAGTGTATTTTAGATCATTTAATACAGATCAGAGTGTATTGTCACTTTTCTTTGAGAAGCACAAACATCTCAAATGTAAACTATATCGATTATATTGATATCTCGCCTCAAAATATTTACTTTTATTTTATTTCTTATAAAACATTTATAAGCCATATCACCCTGCAGAAATATTGATTTGATTTATAATGTGATCTTTATTGATATCATAAGATATTAAAGTATATTGGGATTTGTTTTTTAATCTGATACCAAAAAAAGGAAAAAATGTTTTTTCATATTTTCTGTTTTAGAAAAACTTATTCTTTAGAAAGAATGAATAATACCCAGATTCACCTTCTCGTTTAATGTTTTTTCTTTATTTTTTTATATTCTACACTATAGATTAATGCTGAAGTCATCCAATCTATGAAGGAACACATGGAAACTAGCAGTAATAAAAAGTATTCGCTAATCAAATAGTGTTAAACAAACCAAAATATGTTTTATATTTTAGATTCTTCAAAATAGCAACCTTTTGCTTTGATGACAGCTTTGAACACTTGAACACTGGGTTGGTAATATCTTGTGCAAAATTAATCAGACCACTCAGTATATTTAAGAAACATTTATTGAACAACAATATCTATTATTGTCACTAAATACAGTTTGTTTGTGGGTGAGTCTTTACATCTCTGTGTGAGAGCACGTGTCCGAGTGTCCACAAACTGGTCTCAAAGTTATTTTTTTCAACAATTATGAAAAAAAATATAAACTGTATCCAGCCTCACACAGGGCACCATTTGTTGGGACAGTACCCTGTAAGTAATGCAGACTTTCTATTCAACAATGGCTAACAGTGAGCTAAAACAGCTCAGCCTCGTGAGCAGAGACAACCACCTCCCTGTGAAGTTCTGGATTCTGGTTGGACAGTGTTGTGTGATACTTGTCACATTTCTCCTAGATTTACTGTCAGAACTCTCAACGTTTACCAAACTTATATGGAGACCCACTTTTTAAAGATGTCAAACTACTGTGACCCAAATACATTTTGACAAGAGCAAATTTGTTTTTATTTTATTTGTAGCAAATAAATTGTAGCCATACCTATAACCCCTAATGTAATTTTGAAGTATTAGAATTATTTTCAAGAGATGTTTGGTACATTAATTAAAACTGTTTTATACCTACCTAAAAAAAATCTCTCCGAGTCAGTCTTTGGGAATCACTGCTCTAGATCAGTGAGAGCTGTAACAATACGGAGCTGTTGAAATAAATTATTTTACTGACAGCAGCTTTACTCTTCCTTATTAATTAAAAATATGAAAAGTTAATCACTGACAGTGCTACAATAGGACCAGTTTCTGATTTTTGTTGTTCTCCCTTGATTGTAAGCTTATTCGTCATTCCATCCAGAAATAACATATAAAACTAATTTATAAATAATATTTTTTTATTTACAGTTAACAATTAACACCAAAAGAACAGCACGTGGTCAAGAGTCAACATAATACTTGCAACACTGTATGGAGCTCCCCAGTTCTGGAAAAAAGAATACAAAGCTAAAGCAGATAAGCAAAAACATAATGTACATTTAAGTATAGTGTATAGTATACTGTACATTTAGTATGAAAATGAGGTCTACTGCAAGTGAGAGTCACTCATCACATCATCCTCATTCAAACAGCAGAATCCTTTGTTTACAGGTCAGAGGATGTGTATCTGTCACCTGCCCTGCAGAAACCTGAAGCCTGGCCTCAGTGATCAGGTAAATGATTGAAACCAAACCACCTGCAGCTCACATTACTGCTGTAGCTTTGGGCTAATGTGTGTGAGTAAATGCTTGATGCTTTTTTTTTCTTAAATGTCGATAATTTATATTTCAGTATTTTGTGTGTGAAAAATGTTACTATTTTATTTTTTGAATACCTCTTCATGTTCAGGTAGATATTGTCCAAGGGTATGTAAATAGATGAAAAGTATCTCTTCGGGCTTTGACCCTTTGTGTCACTAACCACCTTGCCAAATTTGAATGATTCAAAAAGTTGCTATGTGTTTAAAATTTGGTTTAAAATTCAGCAATGTTCTGTGCGTAGACACAGAAAACACACTTTTTTGGACTAGAGTGGAGCACTGTGAAGACAGCATTGATCACTGATGGTGACTACATTATGTCTGAATTACCAGTTGACACTAAACATCTTCAAAATGTTCCACACAGATGGACAGGTCGCATAGTGACAGGTATGCCAGTAAATTAATTCTTTCTGAATGACTTTCTAAGTCATTTTAATTTTTTTTGTAAAATAGAGACTATACACATTAATGAACTCTCACATGCAAATGTGCCAGATGGTAGCCAAAGGCTACTTTCCATCATTAGGCAGATTTATGTAAAAATACATGGTGACACAGTAATGCACACAAAGTAATATGCAGAAACACCTTTATTTAGTACAGCTACAGAAACAAAACCCGATAAAAAAGAATTCCAAAAGTTGCATTAAAAACACGATAAAAAGAAAAAGATATCTTTATAATTCTATCACCCCACACTGATGAAGATCCCTGCTCCAAGTGGAGGACTCAGGAGATTGTTCACAAGAGAGGGTAGAAAGGACAGATGGAATGGGGCAGTGTCTGCAGTGATGCCTTTGTGGTACTGGTTTGTTGTGGTGAAGAGAGTGCTGAGTCGCAAGGCAAAGCTCTCGATCTACTGGCTTATCTGCATTAGGACCCTCACGTATGCATTAAAAACAGGTATGATTCCATACCAGAAATCAGTGCATGGGCAAAGAAGAAGCTATATGTGAACACAATCCAGAAACACTGCCGTCTTCTAAGGACCAAAGCTCATTTAAAATGGTCTGAGGTGAAATGGAAAACTGTTTACATAAATCATAATTTGAAATTTATTTTGGAAACCATGGATTCCATATCCATAGAAGGACCATCCAGTTTGTTATCAGTGGACAGTTCAAAAGCCTGCATCTGGTGCCTACACATTTGGAATTTATTTGGTTTTATTTACATTTTACATAGTGTCCCAATATTTTTGGAATTGGGGTTGTACAGAAGGCCCTGTGAATGCATCATCTTAAATTGCTCCTAGAAGAACTTCTCAAGGATAAACTTACATTTTAATGGCCAAAGATCAAGGTCTCTGTGGCTTCAAAAAATATGCATTTGGCCATTACATTTGGTGTACTTGTGATGAGGCTGGAAAATAATTGCGTGGACTGAAAATCGGTAGAACTTCTAGCTTCATCAGGAAACCAGGCTTCAAGGACACATCTATCACTGATAAAAATGAAGTAAAAGATAAATCAAAACAGTGCTTTCAATACACATTTCTTGAAAGCACTACTAATTATAACAATGAATGTAATATTAAAAAATGTATTGACAAGTGAAGTCATGTCATACTGTGTGTGTAAGTGTTTTGTATAATCCACCTGTAGGCCACAGGAAGACACGTGGCCCACTACCACTGTGTGGTGTGCTCTGTCACAATTGCCCGTAAGACAGACATGGTCAGCCACCTCAAACGCCACATCAACAAAGGAGAGACAGAGGCCAGTTACTCCAGCAGCTCTGAAATACCATTTGAAGAGCCAGGTAAATTGTGTCACTAACTCAATTTGTTTACATGACATTAGAAAAACACAAATTATTTTGTTATTCCAACTAAAACTGGACCTTTTAAAATACAAGTAAACACTTTAGTCTGAATGAAAATGTACTAAATCAGTTTTCTCAAAGGTGTACCAAACACAGGACTGGGCAATATATCAATATTATAGCTATATCATGACATGAGATAAGGTATAGTCTTAGATCTTCTATATTAGGAAAATCTCAACATTCGACTGTTACATTTTCTTCTTAATTTGTATACGTACATTGTAATGTTTATTTTTTCAAAGATGGCTTTTTATTTTAATTTGTATGAAGCTGCATGTTTTATGTATGCTCAATGTCTTCTCTGTTTATGATGTATTTCTATAGCAGTGTTACAGCACCACATACAGGCCTGACCCATGTACTACAGTTTTTAGAGTTGTTTTGGGAGCACTGTGTGGATGAAGACATTTCTCGAAATGATAAGAATATTGCATAGAGAAAGTTCTGTTTACGTGAGGATAAACTTCATAAAAATACAATCCAGACATGGAACAAAATATGAGTGCTGAGGACACTATGATGAACTCTCTGTGTGGTTGTTGTTGTTGTCTGTCTGCAGCTCCTTCTGGTCAGGCCTATGAAATCATGAAAGAACTCGATACTAACGTCCAGCTCCTCCCAAACCAAACTGGCTTCCAGAAGAGTGACACCTACTTCAACCGCAAGATGAAGTCCAACAGGTCAGTGCTGCTGCCTAGATGCAGTGTAAATAGGAGGACTGGTCTTCATATAAAGCTGCTTCTGCTTCTCAGTCAAACTGTGAGGGTGTCTCTCTGAACTTATAGTCCTCAGCTTCTCTGTCAATTTCAAGTAGATTTTTTTTCTCTACTGAAGTAGGACATAGAATGCAGGGGAATATAGTGATTAGTATTTCTGTGCAAGTTTCTGTGGAAGAACTTTTTCTCTCTCTCTTTTTTTTAAATGAAACAATTGCATTTTCTGGTTTGCTCCATATAGCAAAGACATAATTAAAAGAGAATATTTTTGTGAACAAAATAGGGCATTCTAAAACATCATTCATTATTTGGAGGTTAAGCTATGTTGCACAAAAAAAAGCGGGCGGCTTTACCCATAGGCAGATACATAGCTTTTTTGCTGATGTCCTTAAACTAAGATGTGGTAGCAGAATAATTCCATTCATTCTGTTGTGGCACATCATTTATTAAAAAATCACTTTACTCACTAAAATTTACTTTAAGGGGCCTTTGTGTTGTATCTGTCAAAAATCTCCTCAGGTTTAAGCCTGTTTGTTATATCGTTCTTGATGTATAGAAACGAATGAGAGGACACTCTCTGCTGGGTCATAGTTTTTCTGATCCACTTGGGAACCTGCTGCATCACTGAGAATGAGCACTCACGCGTTGCTGTCCCAACTGGAAGAGATCGTGTCAGTTTTGCTGAAGTTTGGGTAAAATGCAGTTAAGGCAGCAGCTCTTGAGATTTTCCAGTGACACCATGCAAACTCATTTTCACCATGACCATTTCGGCTCGGGCAAGATCAGCATTGATGGAAAATATTGCTTAATCGCACACAGAGTCAACACTTTTTTGATTTGCACTGCTTCCTCGGAGAACCATTTGTTGCATGCGTCAACAAGTGTATCCATAAGCAGATAAGAGGTATTTAGCCCATCTTTCCTTGAGGCTCTCTAAACTGGAGGTTTCCAGCTCCCTTTGCCCCAGAGTGCTCCCCACAAGTACAGAAGTTAATGTGGCTGTCATTCGTGCTGGGCGCTTTTGTGAGGGTTCCTGCTTCATGTCACTAGACTCGCAAAAAGTGAGTATCTCCCTCCACATCTCCTCCCAGTTTTTCTCATTTCGTCAAGCCCCTGGATGCTGGCTCGTAGGACACTGGAAGCTTGAGTAAATGTGATGTGTATCTGTTTTCTGAAGGGCCTGAAATGCGACATGGGAGAACATAATCATACACACACAGAATTCTAGTCTTCCCACCTGAAGCCTCTCTAAATCTGCAGTATTGACACAGAAAACGCAAGGGTGCTCATTATGGACTAGAAAAAGTTTTTCACAGCTGACACATTATGCCTTC
Source organism: Brachirus orientalis (assembly GCA_016785285.1). NCBI lineage: Eukaryota > Metazoa > Chordata > Actinopteri > Pleuronectiformes > Soleidae > Brachirus > Brachirus orientalis. Next base: position 303,774 of record JAFBJR010000245.1, on the reverse strand, counting down.
TGCAGGCCCATCACGGGTCACTCAAGCCAGATAAGTCCAGTTTCCAGCTGTTTCTGCTTCTGTCAAAAGGCACAGTGAGTTCCAGTTTGGCCGAAAAAGTTGTACAGGCTTTCCATGACCTAGAAACAAACGGAGGTCACTCGGTTGACTTTGCAAGTATCAGTTAACACCAGATTTAACTTTTGTGTCATACAGTGGATGTAGATGGCGTTGGGGTGATCCTTGCACATCCTCTGCTGCACCCCATTAACTTTCCCAGCCATAACGGCAGTATCATCATATCATTGCGCAACCACAGGAAGTTTCCATGTTCTTCTGGGAACATTTTAATTTGACTGTGTATTGCTTCTGCATCAGTCTTCTCAGAGCAGTCCAAAAATCCAAGGAAATGCTCTTGTATTTTCATATTGTGTGTGTAGCGAACACAAAACTGTCATTTGTTCAGATTTATACCTTCAAGTTTCATCAACCATGAGAGTGAAAAAAAGAACATTTGCCTGCATTTCTAGAATCACCATTTCAGAAGCTATTTGTATGAATTCGTTTGGGTGTCATGATTTGTGAGAGACTCTGCAGCAACATACAAAATGATGCATCTCACTTGGCAAGGAAGTTGCACATTTCCAAAAAGTTCCCATGGTTGTTTGAGCCTTCACTCTAATCATGTCATCATAGCATTGCTTTTCCAGAAACAAGACAATTTCAGCCATGCAGGTGGCATATTCCCGGCTCTCTCTTATGGTTTTCTTATGAGCTGTGCTTATTTGTGCAACGACAGAGCAGCTTCGTCTGGACTGTTTATAGCTCTGCCACTGACCCCACTAGCAGTAAAAGCCTTGCCCCTAACACTGCACAAAATCTGTTGCCATGGGAAACAGAATATGGCATCTGCCTGTTTGCTATACTCAAGCCATAAGTTTTGAAATATTCACAGCTAAAAGCTTTGATCTGTGTACCGAAATGAGTTTTGGGATATTCTGGTAAAATCAGCTGTGCAAGACTGCCATCCACAGTCCCAAAATTGTGCATTGTGCAACAGGTGCAGTTGTATAATGACAATAATGATCCTTTCCACACATTAATTTTCTGTGAATATAATGCAACTGGTAGCCAATAGTTTACTGTGAATGCAAAGTCAACTATTTTAGTGTATGATAGCACCAAGTCAACCACTTGTTTACATACTGCGTATTGTGGCTATCCAACCAACATCTGATAGGTGTCAGTGAGAGTGTTTTTGTATTAGATATTACACAAGGATTGGGCAAATGACAATTGTATGAGTGCTCTTGTCCTGTCATGAAACACAGAGCTACATCAAAACCCCAGTCACATCCGAAAATACTGTAGTGAAAGTGGAGACCATGAACAAGTCACTCAGCTGTGCCCAGCCATCTCTATGCACACATTCTGCAGAATTAAGTCCTCATGTACATACAGCTGACATATTAATAAAATATTTTGAATTATCTATCTTACCATGTTTGTGTGTGTGTTGTCTTTCAGGCAGCTAGTGTTTTGTTCACTGGCTGTTCTTGCTGAAGAGAGGAATCCACTCGAATGTCTGGATGCTTTTGGAGGCACAGGTGAGACAGTTGTGATTTTCTTTTACCAAAAAAATGGTCTGGTCTGGTCTAATTAGAGCCTGACCGGGTTGGAGCTGGCAAAAATGCACCTTCAGCACAGCCTTTTGGCACGAAATTGCGCAGCCACACCCATCCCGGCTTGCCTCAGTCTACCAAATTGCCAAATTCGCTCTGCACGGTGTTGCGCTAGATGAAATTACCACTGTGCGGGCTGCGCCACCTTGTGCTGTGCCACAAAATTAGAGTCCAGAGTGTTGTTAAGCAATTTTCCATTTTCCAAGTAGTTGCAGGATATACTGTATTAACATTTTCCCCATTCACAATTAACATGATGATGGACATTTTTCTGTAAGTGCTTTGCATTACAATCCAATTACAAAATCTCCAAACCCTAATTCTTAATGAACTATTTCAAAACATTTACTAAGATATTTGTTGATAAATCGCAAAATAATAGATGGATTATAATTTAAATGTTGCGGCTAATCATAAGTTTATACACAGGACATAATTAAGCACACTCCCTCTACTACACTGCTGTGGAAAACAGCCAGGGCATTGTCTCTGTAGTTTAGCCCAGATGTCCTGTATCTATAAGATACTTATCTCCACCTTGGCTGCAAGCATGTGAATGGGTAGGAAAGATGTGTAATAGATAATGCACTGCACATAGATGCACTTCATGAGTGTGTGAGTAAATAGGTGGGAGAATGGCAAAAACTCACCATGTTTTCAGACATTTTATGGACCAAACAACTAATTTAACTAATTGAACTATCGTTAGTTGCAGTGGTAGATTTCTCTTTTATCATTGAAGAACCACTCAAAATGTCACACCCTTAATCAGTGGGCTCCTTATCAGCTGTAAACAGTGTCTCTGTGGCTACGATAATCAGTGTCCATTCTGTCATACAAATTTGGAGCCAAAATCTCTGTTATTCGGCCATGATGATGATTATGAGATGACGCCAATGTGTTTCGGAAAAAAAGGCAGGGATGCAAACAGTGTGTTTCTCAGGTTCTACAGTTTTGTTCTTTGAAACCTAGAAATCTGTGATATAAAAGGAAATGAAAGAAAACCATATATGAAAATCATATAGTAAGAGGACACATAGTGTTTCATTGTATTATTGGTTTCTTCACATCTGCTGTGAAAAAGAAAAGATTAAATGTACATCTCTGCTGCTTCCCTCCCACACTGCTGTTTCCATCGTCTCACAGGGATTACGGGCCTCCAGTGGGCCAAACATCTCCGTAACACTGTCAGAGTAACCATAACAGACATCAATGAGACATGCATCAAAATTATCAAAGAGAACTGTGAGCTCAATCACATCCGAGTGGACGGATGCTCACGGGGCCTGCGGGGGCCCGATGGGGCCTTCACTGATGTCGACGGGACACCCATTGCTACAGTTGAGGTTACCAAGATGGATGCTAATGTCATCATGCACCTAAGACCTTTTGATTACATGTGAGTGAGAAGATTTGATCAGTTACTCATTTAAGAAGATAGTTTAGATGTTTGAAATACTGCATGCCCCCTCAGCTGAGAACCAGCTTGAGACCTGCAGACATGGTCTGACTGAAAACATGGTGCCAGCAATAACACAAGGCAAATGGATTTTAGTCACTTAATACAGACTCGCCTCATAAAATCTATGCCTGCTTAAGTCCATGATATCTTAACAGTCTTTAAGTTATTTATCTCAGCTTTGTCTGACTGAAAACTGAACTTCGTAAACCGCTCACTCTTTTACACCAAACTCCAAGGAGAAAATCAGCTTTTAAATCTTGTGGGGACACAGGAGGTGCTTGTCTACTGCTGTCGCCTCCTTTGCTAATTTTGTATCATTGGGTTCAAGGCACTTTTATTTATATACAGTAGCCCAACATCACAAACGTAGTTTGCCTCAAAGGGCTTTACAGTTTTTACAGCAAGTGACAACTCACTGATATTGAGTGAGAAAAAGCTTAGGGAGGATTAAAGCAGGCATATATTTTGAGAGAGCTTTTGGTTAAGTGGCTAAAATCAGTTTTTTCCTTGTTTCCTTGATGGCAGCCATGTTTTAGTAAGATCATGTCTTCAGGTTCAGGTGTAGGTAGAGGGGGCACACACAGGAGTTTGCACTAACTGTATGCCAGTACCTCCTATAGCTACTTACTTATATCTTACAGAGTATTTAAATTGAACTAATTTAACTAAAAATAAGTCAAACATTTTCTTTTTTGACTCTTGTGCCTGTCCATACTGCATGTGTGGCTTGTGCATTGCTTCTGTGCTCATCGTGATCGTTATCATATTTATTTGTATAGCACTTTTCATACATACAGTGTAAAATACAATACAATGTGCTTTATATAAAAAAAATCTCCACCCAACCCACTCAGTCGCACATTTACCCATCCAGATGCATTTATACACCTTAAATATAACCCCAATTCCAAAAGAAGGTGGGACACAGTGTAAAAACGTAATAATAAAAACAGAATGAAATGGTTTCATATCTCATAAACCCATATTTTATACCTAGTAGAGGTATTTTATCATTTCATAAAAAATATTAGCTAATTTTAAATTTGATGGCAGCAACACATTGCAAAAAGTTGGAAGAGAGGCAACAAAAGGCTAAAAAAGTAAATGATTTAAATCAAAATGTCTGTAGTTTTTTATTTTAGAGTTGGTGTATTTTACAAGATTTGTCAAAGCTTTTCCTTTTTTCAGCATAACAGAAACCTCTTTGAATTTTCAATCATAATACGTGTTAACTCTTTTAGTCATTTGGATCCCTTTGGGACAACAGTGAACTATCTGGATGCCACCTTCAGAAATGTCCGCAATCTGGGTATTGTCTCTGTGACGTCCACTGACACCAGCTCTCTGTACGCCAAGTATCCCAATGTCACCCTGCGCCACTATGGCTGTAACATTGTGCGTACCGAATACTATAGGGAGCTGGCTGCACGCATGGTGGTCACCGCTGTTGCGAGGTAAGCCTTTTTTGTCTCATGCCTGAGTGTGTGATACAGATAGTGATGAAAAACTTAATCCTAATTTGTGTGTGGTGTAGAGCAGCGGCTCGCACAAACAAAGGCATCGAGGTGCTGCTGGCAGTCGCACTGGAGCATTTTGTGCTGGTGGTGGTGAGAGTCCTCAGGGGTCCCACACAGGCGGATGAGTCAACCAAGAAGTTACAAAAACTGGTCCACTGTCAGTGGTGTGAGGAGAGGGTCTTTCTGAAACACAGCATCATGGTGGATGGTGAGTCCTTTACCAGTCCTTTATTACCCTGTTCAAGCCTGGTATTTATATTCATCCTGAGAAGTCCGTTTACATCCAGATGCAAGTTCAGGTCTGAATGCTCACAATCTATCTAGAAAGTGTACTCAGTTGCTGAGTTATAAAATGGTAAAATGGTCTTACAGTATGTAGTGCTTCTCTAGTCCTGATGACCACTCAAAACTGCTCTGTATGACAGTTTTTGCTAATCATTCATTCCCACCCATTCACTCACACATTGGTACGGCTAATCTGTGTAGTGCATTTTCTATCACACATCTTTCATATCCATTCACATGCTTCTGGCACAGATGTCAGGAGCAACATGGGATTAAGTTGCTTGACCAAAGGCACGTTGGCATGGTGACTCACTCTAACATTGATTGATCCACTGCCCAACGCAATTCGTCATCAGGATGGGTTAGCTTTCCATATGGGCCCCACTTTTTAAAGATGGCAAACTATTGTGACCCAAATCATAATATAAATAAATGTATTTTATTATAATATTTATATTCATACACTACCAGTCAAACGTCTGAACAGTTTTTGTCCAGACTTTTGACACATTCAAAGTTTTTGCTATTTATAGGTTCTTGCCATAATATGAATGCTAACAGTTGTTAAATAGTACTGTCAGCTGTGTACCAACCTGACTCCTGCACAACACAACTGATGGTCCCAACCCCAATAAGAAAGCAACAAATTCCACTAATGAACCCTGACAAAGCACACCTGTGTAGGTGACTATATCATGAAGCTCATTGAGAGAAGGCCAAGGTTTGCAGCACTGTCAACAAAGCAAAGGGTGGTTACTTTGAGGAATTTAAAATATATAACATATTTAGAGTTATTTCACAGTTTTTTGTTTACTACATAATTCCTACAAATTACTACACATGTTCATTCATAGTTTTCATGCCTTCAGTGAGAATCTACAATGAAAATAAAGAAAAACATTAAATGAGAAGGTGTGTCCAAACCTTTGGCTGGTATAAATATATTGTTTTATATACAATATAAAACAAAAAAAGAAAATCTGTGCATAAATTAGTGACTAATTTACAGCCATATCTGTAACATTATTTGGAATTGGTAAATAAATTGTTTCCAAGAAATGTTTGGTACATTAATTAAAACTTAATTACCAAAATACCTTTTTTTGTTCCAAAATGGGTTTGGGTTTAGGTGTATGATTCAGACACATCCTGTGGAATAAATTTAGTATCTGAGCAGACACTGTGCTCAAGTTCATCAGTAATTTCTTATCAATAATGTTTGCTGCTGCTTGTATAAATGACACTGTAGTTCTATAAACATGACATAACTGACTCTAAACTTGATACAACTGTTGTATATTTGCTCCTGGTCTCTCTCTTCTGTCTCTCCCTCACCTCCCTCTTTTTCTTTCTCTCCCCCCTTTCTGTCCCCCACCTCTCCTCTGTCCCCCATTTTCCTCTCACCCCAACCGGTCGAGGCAGATGACCGCACATCTTTGAGTCTGGTTCTGTCAGAGAACAACTGTT
>JAFBJR010000245.1:203276-297304 GCA_016785285.1 Brachirus orientalis | reverse complement strand
TCCCCCACCTCTCCTCTGTCCCCCATTTTCCTCTCACCCCAACCGGTCGAGGCAGATGACCGCACATCTTTGAGTCTGGTTCTGTCAGAGATTTCTTCCTGTTAAAAGGGAGTTTTTTCTCTCCACTGCCCCCTAGTGTTTGCTCATTGTGTGAACTGTTGGGTTTCTTTTCTCTCTGTAATATTGTAAAGGTTTTGGCCTTATTATGTACAGTGACTTGAGATAATGTATGTTGTGATTTGACGCTATAAAAATAAAATGAATTTAATTAAATTGAATTGTGTACCCCTACTGTTTCTGTAACATGTTTTTTTTTTTTTTTTAATTACAAAGCTGTGACTGTAGTGATAACACAAACATTACTGACAGTCTTCAGAAGCTCTAGAAGCTTTCTGTGAACACTTTTGCTTCCTCTCCAGTTCTGAAAAAGTTAATTGTTGAATTAGTTACTTTTTAACAATTTTTAATTTTGATTTTGTGGTATTGTTGCTGATATTCTGGGTTATTCGATTATTTGTACAGGTCAGGCCAAAATAAGCCTTGGAATTCAGCCTATTTCTTTTTCAGTCATTGATTTTGAGAAATGTACAAGAACAAAACAACTGAAATAAAATTAAGTTGTTAATTTATTCATAAATGATGTCCTGATTGTGTTTCTTTCAGACACACTACCCTGTAACTGTCATGGAAGTCTGCCAGGGAAGACAGCAGTGGAGCTGGGACCAATATGGTAAACAGCATTGGTGTCACTATACACAACACCAACAAACATGCGAATGCAAAACTGGAGGACCCAGGTGGTCTTTGTGTTAGGGTTCAGTGGTGCTGGGCAGTATATTGATATTATATCTATATTGTAACATGAGACAAGATATGGTCTTGTGTTTTGGATATCGTCATATCGTGTAGGTATTTGTAATTCTTTTTCTGGTTTTAAAGGCTGTTGCATTGATAATCAACATGTTTATAGTGAAAGTGAAATACACTGAATATTATATAAATTATATACACTGCCTGGCCAAAAAAAGTTGCCACCAAAAAAAGCGTTGGACCACCTTTAGCTGTTATTACACACATTCGCTGTGGCATTGTTTCAGTAAGCTTCTGCAATGTCATAAGATTTATTCCGTCCAGTGTTGCATTCATTTTTCCACCAAGATCTTATACTGATGATGGGAGAGTCAGACCACTGCACAAAGCCTTCTCTGGCACATCCCCAAGACTCTTAATGGGGTTAGGTACAGGCTTGTGCAGTAGGCACTGGGCATGATGGGCTTTCCACATGGTTGTTTAAGAAATGAGAAGCTCCTTATGGCATCAGTTGGGATTAAAGGTCACATAGAATGGTCTTTTTGAACCAAATATTTAGACTACTGATGTCTACTTAGATAAATTAAATAATATTTATGGTGAAAAACCTCATAAACTTTTCAAATTAAGTCAGAGAGTATTGCTGCTCTCTGATAGCATGTGAACAGGCACTCTGTTTCTGAGCTAATGCCCGCCCCCAGAACGCTGAGTCTCTTGTGATTGGCCTAGTGACTGACTGCTCCTTGGTGCTTTGCCCCCGAACCGCAGGAGCGTCAGTTTGAGTGCCTGTGGGGTTTAATTTACCCTAGTGTGGAAAATACAAAATAACAATATTATGGATCATGTAAAATAAACAATTTTAGTATAAGTTGTTCCCTATTTCAAAAGTAATACACACCAATCTCTGCCTGCCGCAGTCAGTAGTTAGCATAGGAACACTCGTGCTAACACAAGCTGAAAGACACTCGCTGACAGGGTTCCACACAGTTCATGCAGCAGTTTGCTTGTAAACAGCATCACATGGAGCCGAGACAAACAAAAAAGGCGAATACACACGCTGTCATTCAAATGCGGCTGCAATTAGCCATTGTTAGCTATTGCTACACAAGACAAGAAGCACTCAAGCTCACAATAATATTATTACTTAATTTGAAAATACTTACATTGCCTCCAGGAAATCCATTATGGATTGTTGGAACTGCTCCCTACATGAGATGAAGTTTTGAGCTGAGTCCAGCTTTGTATTGCCCAAAGTTTGTATAACTATTCACTTAAAAGTGACTGCTACAAACAAACAGCATACAGATACAATATTTGTAATGGTGGAAGCGATTCAGCTTCTTCTTCTTCAGGTTGAATGTTCACGCCCATGACCGGGAGTAGCTGTTCAATGCACGGCAAATGTACTAGTTATGTAACTAAACTCAACTTTTCAAAACCTCTTGCTTGAGCTCAGGTAAACAGTGAAGTGTTTATTGTGACACTTTAGTGATGTTTAGATATGGGAGGGACACGGGGACACACCAAAAAACATCAGAAATTAGATTTTCCAGTGAATGTCCTCTGTAAATAACCTGTTACCAGCTGAAAGATAATGCCCATGCAGTAATGATCCAATAGGAGCCTCTTACCTATTTGCTTAGTTAAATCCAGGTGCCAACTTTTTTTTGGCCAAGCAGTGTATATCGATTAAAACATACATGGAATCAACAAAATTATATTTAAAAAGTTGTTAACACAAGTAAATATCCTCCATTTAACATTAAAAAGCCAAAGAAGGTAATGTAATACAGTAGTACAAATGATAAATAGTAGATATTTTATTTTAGTGTCACTCTCCTTTGAGAAGCAAAATATCTCAGAAGAGAAACAACCTGTTTTTTCAGCTTTATATCCCCATATAGGCTTGTGTGGGTCCACACAGTCTAAGTACAGTTAGAGGTGTGTTTTTGTGTCTGTTCAGGTCTGGTTCTCTGTTTAACACGGGCTTCTTGCGGAGGATGCTGTCGGCAGCAGTGCGGTACAGTATGGATGACATCCAGCCACTCATCAAAACTCTGATCTGTGAGTCTGAGTGCACTACCCTCAAGGCTTTAGTCCATGGGCCAGCTGCTCTCACCAACCAGGGTAAAATATCCCGTGTGTATATGTGTGTGTCAGTGTATGATCTGCTGAAACGCATGTTTAGAGGATATTGTGTTTCCTCTACAGTGGAGTGTGGAGTTGTCATTAAGACCTTACAGACTGGAGAGGTGTCAGCTCCTGATCAGTCAGGTGAGTGAGTCACTTGCCTCCAGAGATTTTGTAAATTGCTGTAATGGTTTCCTGATTTGTTCAGCTAGGCATAAAGCCTTAAAGTGATATTTAACAGATTTTTGAAGTGTGTTTGTATGAGGTTGTGACACATATTTTTCACTGAGTGAGCTGTAAATGACTGTAAAGAGACGTTGATACTAAGCTTTGCTTAAACCATGGCTGCCAACAGGGGCACAAGGGAATACAGATTTTAGCTACTCAATAAAAGGATCACTTAATAAAATCTACACCTGCTGACATTGATGCTATCTTAAACACATTTGTTGCCATATTTCACTGTTAGACCGACTGAATTTAGCAGCCTTTGGCCAAAACGAAGGCAACTGGGTTTCATCAGTGCGCATGTGGTTTGAATTCCAGGACAAGTCAAGGGCCTGTTGTATTCTGCCCACTGCTCCTGCTTCCAGTTTTTGTATTCACTACTGGCGTGTAATAACAATGGGTTCAATGCAGTGTTCAATTGGTGTTTTTGCAAATATTTTCACGTTTAGGCCTAATTCTAAAAAAAAGATCAATCCCCTTGCCCATGTCCTTAGTGAAAATCTGTAATTTTGACATCACAGCACACAGTGAGTTTTTGCTTCCCTGCTGCCTCCACCAGTAAGATAGAATGTGTTCATTTTTGACTTAGTCAAGTCACAAAATATTGTAAGAGAAGGCAGCAGTAGTCCAAAAGCACCCATTTCCTTTCCAGCTAAAAATGCAAATTTTCTCTATGGACTTGTGGTGTAGGGAGAGGGTTGATGCCCCTGTAAGAAGTGGTGAGTTGGGGACTAGGGAGATGACAAAGAGATTTGTGGCAGAGGTTTGAGTGTTTGTGCACCTTAAGTGTAGAACACAGACCCTGCTGATCTGTGAAGACACTAAATGAAAACTACAAAGACTACCAAGATTCAAGCTAGATTTATTTGTATAATAAAAAAGGTTATCTGAAGTTGACACAGAGTAAAGTCTAGACCTTAAAGGCTTTAAAATGTTGTCAAGACACTGTCAGACACTTAAATTTATTCTATTGAACTTTAGTGAAGCTACAAGAGTGTGTCCCAGATACAACCCGTGACATTCAGTACCACCTTTAAACTGTAGGTACTTGAACTAAAAGTCTGTGGGTTTGATAAAATAATATTAAATTCTCTGCAGGGAAGAGGAAGACTGGAGAGGATTCTGGGAATGTGATAAAGAAGCTGAAGTCTGATATGTCTCTGGAACACCCGCCTTTCTACTACAGCATTCATCGCCACAGCATACGGGGCAGGAACATGCCAAAGTAAGTCAACTCTGGCCTCTAGTAAAATGCATAGTACACCCACCATTTTCTAGTGTCCCGCTGAGTTAAAGTGGGGCAAGTTGGAGTGAGGAACAAGGTGACTCTCATGTTATTCAAAATTTCTCTGTTCCACTCACATGCCCTAGTAGGTATGAGCATGTATGATACAGGTCAAAATCACTGGCTCGGATATCGGAAGGACATCTGATATCTGATACAACCCAAAATCCTATACATCACATAATTTACAGATTTCCAATATTCCCTATTCCTACCGCTATAGTAAGATCCATTAAAGAAGGTAACTTGAACTCACATGAGTTAGGGGCTGTTGGGTGTCTAGTCTGGTCACAAATGGCCAGTCAAGTGGAAAAAACAACTACACCCATTCACATACAGCTGTCAGCAGCAATGTAAGGTTAAGTATCTTGCCCAAGAACACATCGGCATATAGACTAGCTGAGCCTGGAATCTAACCCACAACCTTCGAGTTGAAAGATGACTCACCTTACCACTGATCCACAGTCGCCTAAATACATCTACATAAATCTATAGATAACAAAAGCAGACAGAAATAACTAATTATAGGTTGATTACAGTATGGCAGGCTGCATGTGTGAGTTTGAAAATGTGCGGTTCTAGAGAATACTGTAAATTAGTTAAACCAAACATGCACATATAAACCCTTAGCAACATGTTGTGATTTTCATGTTTTTTTTCTGGACAGGCTGAATAAGTTCCTTCAGTACCTGACAGAGGCTGGCTTCAGGGTGGGTCGCACCCACTTTGACCCCACTGGGGTACGAACGGATGCAAGGTTGGAGCAGTTTAAATCTGTTCTCACCAAGTACAGCGTGCCCCCAAACACCATCGCCACCACCACCACTCAGATAAATGTGAGCAAAACAGTGTGAGAAAAACACTAGCAGGGTCTGAGTCTCACGCTCAACACCTGAAATTATTTGGAACAGAATGAATCTGTTCTTGGCTCCAACTTATTTGTCTTTCTTTTTTTTTAACCAAGCAAAGTTCTAACTGCACTGATATCTGCTTTGTATGTATGTTTGCGTGCTTTTATTAGAATCACTTCAATGTGGATTTTTTCATTCAAGCTAATTACAAACTGGTCCTGTAGCACATACGAGCCCACTTTATCCACCATGTCTATTTATTTCAGATTTCTTAAAAAATACATGTGGAACAAGTCTTTTTTTTTTTTACAGCAGTTTTACGATATTTGTTTCTTCTGCCTTAAAATCAATAAAGGTTTATTGTGCAAAGACTAAATTTGCCATTTGTCTTTGCTTGTTGCTCTTCACATCAGTACCACAAAATTACATCTCACTTCCTGTTTAAAGTGGGAGACTTCCTGTTTGGTCAAGCACATGACCATACATGGTCAGGGCTCTTGTGTCACATACCAAGTTTTGTGCAGATCGGTCAGTGTATGGCTAAGTGCCAGTTCACTTCAGGACCTGTCTCTGGTGTCAAATATTAAGTTTTAGGTGGATACGATAACTTCTGTTAGAGCAGCATGGAAATCTGGAAAATGTATTGTTTTCTGACTCCACCGGGGGCACTGTTGTCAAAACAGAATATTTTTATACAGATGTCCTCAGGACAAGACAATGATCAATCCTAGTAAGTTTGGTTCAGATCTGACCTGCCATTCTGAAGTTATAGGAGTTTGTTACCTGTGGCAAAAAATTGGATTTTTATTGAACTTTGCCGCCCCCTGTCTCGGACGCCATGAGACATTAAGAAAAACTTTGTTGAATAACCTTAGATCCTCAACTTGTCCACAGTGACCTCACCAAGGTCAAGGATGATCGCACAAAAGCTCTAGGACAAGTTCATTCAAATACCAGAGGTGCAACCGAACTACTTTCAAACAGAATTTTTGTGCTGTTGAACTAATTCAGGGGGTGCTGTTTTCTAAATCAAATATTTTCATATGGACATCTTCAGGGTGGGACTGTAATTAATCTGTAATCAGACTTTCCTTCGTGAAGTTAAAACATTATTTGTGAGACAAATCATAATTTCCCAAACTTTGCTGCCGAAATCGTCTCCAAGTCACCACTTGAATTAAAATGACTAAACTAAAACTTTCGTACATGTGCATTATTCGTGTTTGCGGTTGACCTAATAGGAGTTTCTTTCGTCTGTTTTTAGCCCCTCCCACTTCCATTTTAGCATGCCCATTCACCGAAACAATGTCAGACACCAATGTTCACCAGGACTGATGCATTTGCAAAATTTCAAGCCCACATCCATAAAGATGTTCAGGGCAGTTCCTTTGTATCACATATCAAATTTCATCAAGATTGGTTAATATACCATGAAGTTATATAGCACCTTTTTAAAATGACCGACTTCCTGTGTGTGAATTACATGTCTGTAAATGTTCTTTTGTCTCACATATCAAGTTTCGTGCAGACTGGTCAATGTATGGCAAAGTAACAGTCTACATCCTGTTTTGGATGGTCCACTTCCAGTAGTGAGATCATCCCTTGTGATGTATGAAGTTTTGGGCAGATACAATATTTCCTGTTAGAACAGCACAAAAAAACTGTAAAATGTCAAGTTTTCTGTCTCCACCAGGGGGCACTGTTTTCTAAATCAACTTTCCGTTGTGAAGTTAAAACAGTTTTTGTGTCTTTTGCAAATCATAATTTCCCCAAATTTGCCGCCCTCATCTTGTACGCCATGCAACATTAATGAAAAACTTTCAATAACTTTAGATCCTAAACCTGTCCACAGTGACCTCACCAAGTTAGAAGGTGTTCACATTTGAAGCTGTAGGACAAGTTTGTTTAAATGCCAGAGGTGCAAAATCGCCAAAATCGCCTCCGAGTCGGCACTCAAACTAAAATGGCTGCCTTCCTGTTGGGTGTACACCATAGTTTCTCATGTACTTTTTTGACCGTCCCTACCTAATGAACGCATGTACCGACTTTCTTACATATACGTTATTCGTGGTTGCAGTTGACCTAATAGGAGTTTCTTTCATCTGTTTTTAGCCCCTCCCACTTCCATTTTAGCACGCCCATTCACTGAAACAACGCCAGATGGCAATGTTCACCAGGACTAATGCATTTGCAAAATTTCCTGAGGTTTTGAGCATGTTTAGGCCCTCAAAAGTGCGATTTATTTTGAAGAAAAATTCACTTCCTGTTTTGGATGTTTCACTTCCTATTTGGTGGTCATCCCTTGCAGACATGAAGTTTTATGTGGATACAACAATCCATGTTGGAGCAGCATAGAAAAATGTAAAATATCATATTTTCCTCCTCCACCCAGAGGCGCTGTTATCAAACTTGACCATTTTTGCATAGACATCTTCAGCAATGGCCCATCATCAATCATAATAAGTTCAGTTCGGATTGGACCTGCCATTGTGAAGTTAGAGGAGTTTCATTGTCTGTGGCAAAAAATTGGAATTTTCGTGAACTTTGCCGCCCCCATCTCGTACGCAATGTGACATTAAAAAAACAGTAACTTAAATCAGTAACTTTAGATCCTCAACTTGTCCACAGTGACCTCACTAAGTTTGAAGATGATCGCTGTTACGTCCCTGGGTTTTGGCTCAGGGGTTGAAAGGACGAACAAAAACATTTGTGTACCAGGATAGGAAAAGAAGGGCAACAGACACACAGTTGAGACTTCAAAACATAAGGTTTTCCTTTATTTAAAATTAATGACTGTTAATACTCAATTCAAAGCAAAATTCAATAAACCTAAACTGCTGGTCTCTAAACAAAATTGTCAAACAAAAGAACCAGGTCATTTCCACAATAAAATTCTCTTTTTTTTCAAACTTATTTTTTATTAATCAAAAGCAGTCAAGAAAATCAGTAATCATACACTAGTAATCACATACTAAAGAGACACTGTTACGGGAAAAGGTTTGTGGCACTATATTCAGACATACAAACCATAACAACAAAATAAAAAAAAACTTAAGTGGGAAGGGGGGATGCTTGCTCACTGCTCTCAATACATTATAAGCAACAAAGGAGTCCTAATCTCTTTAGGAGTTTCTCCTTCTGAAGCCTTAAGATATGAGTTATGTCTTCCATCCTATAGAGCTCCCATACTCGATCTTTCGAGTTGGGACCGTGGTATCCAAAAGTGTAGCAAACAAAGGCAACTGGACTTAGTTGAATTTCTTGAAGTCTTCGCCTTTCATCCATCCTTCTCAGGTTGTGCAGAGTGTTCATCCTAAGAATCTATCCAACCGGGTGCTCACACAGCCAGAGAAGGATGTCCTGAGCAAAGGACTGAATTTTGCAGTGACACCTAAAGAAGTGCCTGTTGTAGACCTCATCACAGCAACTGAATCAGCCACCTGGAACAATAAACTACCCAACACAGAAGCAGAATATCTCAGGATTAAAGTTACAGCAGCCCTCGCAAGTGATAAAGCACCACCTTCCAACCTCAACCCTCAAGAAGGGTGAGGTTGGAAGGTCCACAAGGAAGGAGCCCCACTCAGACCCATTGTGAGTAGCATTAACTCCGTCACTTATAACATTGCAAAACGCCTTGCTACCATCCTGGCACCTCTGGTAGGTAACACTGGTCACCACATCAGGAACTCACAGGATTTTGCCGAAAAGATCAAGGGATTGAGACTAGAGGCAGATGAAACCCCGGTTTCCTATGATGAAGATCAAGAAGCAGGAGGTTTAGCCCTTCACTGAGCACATCAACAGTGTGGATCACAACATCAAATTCATCCGCGAAGATGCTAAGGGGAACCTTCTGACCTTCCTAGACTGTTCAGTCCACATTGAAACAGACGGAAACCTAAATGTGGAGGTCTACAGGAAACCCACTCATACTGACCAATACCTCCTTTTTGACTCACACCATCCATTACAACACAAGTTAGGAGTAATTCGGACCCTTCACCACCGAGCAATGAGGGTTCCCACCAGGACAGAAGGCAGGATGAAGGAACAGAACACATCAGGGATGTACTCAGGAAGTGTGGATATACCCACTGGGCCTTCACAAAAACCACAAAAACAAACACAACAAAAGAGAAGAAGGAGCTCTCCCGCAAGAATGTTGTTATCCCCTACGTTGCCGGCATGTCCGAAAAACTTAAGAGGATTGTCAACAAACACGACATTCCAATACATTTCAAACCGGACAACACTCTCAGACAGAAACTGGTTCACCCCAAAGACAAAACACCTCACCACAAGAAAACCAACTTGGTATATGCTGTTCAATGCAGTGAGGACTGCAACGATTTGTACATTGGAGAGACAAAACAACCTCTCCACAAACGCATGGCCCAACACAGAAGACAGACCCACTCAGGACAAGACTCAGCAGTCTATCTACACTTACACCAGACAGGACATTCGTTCCAGGACAGTAATGTTCAGATTTTGGCCAGGGAGGACTAACGACCCTTTGACGACTTAACGACTCATCTAACCTTTTAGTTAACAACTCACACCCCCTTCCTGTCCAAACCACACCCCATGGACCAAGAACCTGACAGAGTTTATAAGTCCCAGACTCTCCACCAGTCAAACAGAACTGAAGAAGCCTCTTGGATGAGAGACGAAACGTCTTCTAGAAGTTCAACTAAGTCCAGTTGCCTTTTTGTTGCTACACTTTTGGATAGAAATTACATAGTACATAGTTCTCATCCCTCATTTATCTTTGTTTTGTGTGTAAATAAATGGTGAAACCTCTTAAAAGTAACAACTTTGTAATTGGCTACATGCTTTAAAGCGACACTGTACATTACAATGTTTAATATAAAAATAGAATTTTTCAATGAATTTCTGTATTAGTGCAACATCAAGAGCATCATCATCTGGAGATCCAACTTTCAATTGGACCAAGTGATTACTCAATAAAGTGTGAAAATAACCAGCAGATGAATTGATTCTGATAATAGTCATTAGTTGCAGCTCTATGGGAAATTGACAATATAGGATAATATTTAGATGTAATAAATTATATTTAACTTGAATGTTTAATTTGAAATTTGATTTCTATAAAGACAGGTCTGGAAGTTTTTTTTTTGTTTTTTTTTTATCATCATCATCATCATGGATCACAATGGTCACCCATGGCCAGACCCTCACAGGACCACAGACAGAGAAGAGTACTTCAGGTACTGGCACGTGGACAGGAACATGCGCATCTGTCCACAGCCAGAGACAGAGACAGACAGTAGGTTCATCCTGATGCTCGACTTCATCAGCTGTCCTGCTAGATGGCAGCAGAATCCTTACAGTTACCCCCAGTATCCATATGGTTATGGACCAACAGAACACCACAAACCCCAGTCCAGCTGTGTGACACTTCCTGTTTTCTGCAATAGTGTTGACATTAGTTTAAATGTCAACAGATAGTGGATTTTTAAAGACTGACAGCACAGTTTGAAGCCAACAGATGATTAATCAGTCAATAGCCCCTCTTTCCATCAAAAAAAGAAATGACTACATTGATGTGACAAAGCTTTTCATATCAAGACATGGGGACATCTATTCACAGAGAACTACATTTGTTATGACCAAGACCATGACAGACCAGGACCATTGCATGAGCCACAAGTTACAGTTACAATACAGAAAGTACATAAGCTTTTAGAGGCTATTATTAGCACTAGTAGCAGAATTAGTATTGTCATTACTATGTTATGATTTAAATTGATATCAGTATAATTTTTTTCAGCAATCTATTTTACAACTTTTATAAATGGCATTGTAATAATATTCAAAACTGTCCTGACTAAACCTAGAACTTGCAAATATTATTTATCTGCTTCTGGTCCATTTTTCCCCTCACCCCATCCGGTCAAGGCAGATGCTGCACCTCTTTGAATCTGGTTCTGTCAGAGCAGTGGTGGTCCTGGCTTGTATGACACCCTGGGCAGACCACCTCCCCGTCGCCCCCACCCCTTACCAACTGTTGAGTTTAGAAATCCACATGTTTGTGACTTTATACAAAAAACAGTTCTATGGAAGATGCATACCAAAACTATATACAGTCTAATTATAACAAGAATAAGAATAAATATAATAAAACATTGCAGTGCACAAATCCTTCGTACACATAGAATAATACACTTTTTATTTAATCTGCTAATTGCACCACTATAACAAACAGCAATTCACACTTTGAATGAAAAACACAGATGCAACTGTACAACTGCAATCTAAAGTCTGGCCTTTCTTGTTTTCCTTGATTGATGCAAAGTCATCAATTACATCATCATCAGCACAATACAATACTATGAATGAAATGTGCTTTGTTTGTAAGCAATTTGTGTTTACTTTTAATCTCATAATTAATCTGAGGGCTGAGGGCCAGTGGTGAACTCACTCCCTTGGTTTGGTTTTATCCACTTCATGTGAGCAGTGACGGCGCTGGTGTCCCATCTGCCACATGCAACATGCATTACCTGAGCAGATGTGGCCCATATCAAAAACCTGTTCCTGTTAAAAGGGACTTTTTCCTCTCTATTTTTCTTGTGTGAGCTGTTGGGTTTCTCTTCTCTTTACATTCATGGTTCTCAAAATGTGATACATGAGCTTCCTCTGGTGGTACTTGGAGCAAATCAAAAGTATTCTTCTACTGTATATACCAAGGTATATGATTGGAGTGGAGCTGAGGAATTTTGACAGGAGTGTGTAGAAAATGAAACAAATAACAAAATAAATAAATAAAATAAATAATCATAACTAGAGTCACCTTATCCCTCACTTCATCTTAATCTAATTTGGCTATACCCATGTCTGAAGTATAAATGAGGAAGAGGAGGATGATGAGAGAGCAAATTATCCCATTGGGAATAAATCTGCCTCCTGTGAAAAGTATGTAGCTGACTTTGAGAGCTCAATTTCTCAGGAGGTACTTGATATAAAAAGTTTGAGAACCACTGCTCTATAATATTGTAAGATTTCTGCCTTACAATGTTGTGTCTTGAGATAATGGATGTTGGAATTTGGTGCTATACCAATAATATTGAATTGAGTTGGAAAGCTTTCTGTCTTCTCTTAAAGATCATCAAGATTCTTTTAGGACGGATAGTTTCCCTCACAGGAAATATAAACAGGAACATTTAGGGAGCAGTAACCCAGAGAAGAACAGGAGGAGCAGCACTACATTAATTGTGAGTTGCTACTGTACATTATGCACATGTTTGATTTTATATTGTGATTTGGGTCATGATCATTTTCTATCTTTAAAAAGTAGATCCTCATATAGAAAGTCGGGAAAACTGATATATATGCATTAGTCTGTGACTCCCACCTCGAGAAACAATTAGTTGATTACTCAATACAGAAAATTTGTATTGACCACATGTCTGGCACAAACCCTCAGCACAGCTCCTACACTACTGTCTTTGGTTTGTTGGCTGTTTTTGTCTTGATAATGTGTCCCACCTTTAAGTCCCTCTAACAGAATATAAGTTTCTCCTATTCAATTAATTGCTTTAAATCCCTCATCTATAGGTGGGTGTTTAGCCCCCAGTGTCTCACAGCAGAAAGGTTTGCTAATTCTTTTTTTTTTTTTTTTACATGAATTGAAACCTACATTTTAAGGACTTAGCAACTTTTCTAAAGGTGCTGTATGTAGTATTTCTTTATTATCAAAAATCACATTTACTATCCGTAATCGGCGCGCTAATACTGTATAATCGCCGTAACATAATCTCTGTATTATTTCTGCAGCCTTAGAATAAGCCCTATAGTCACGGACCACGGCTCCATAGTCCTCCAGAATCACAACACGCCATCTTTCTACAGGAGCTCGACATGGACAAACATAATGCGGAGTTTCCAGCTCCATTGACGAAGAAGAAAGTAAGTCACGTGACAGACGTGCAAGATGGAGCGAGTGCAGAGAAAGGTTAAATGTTAAATGTTAAATTTTGAACTGCACATCACATTTTGGCAAGTGGAAATGTATATTTAAATGGGTTGTACTGGCCTTTTAAGGGTATTTCAACAGGTAAAAGGGACTGAGAGAGAGATAAGCTGCCAAATGTACATTTCATGGGTTGTACTCAAAGGGCACATTTAGGTTACAAAGTAGGAGCTGTAAAGCACATAGCAAAATTTCTCTAAACTAAATATGTGACTGGCAACCTGTAGAGTGGGAAATGCCAAAAGCAAAATAGATAAATAAATAAAAGTGGCATTGTGATGTAACACAATATTCTTTGGTCATAAACTGCTGACGAAAATCAAACAAAGTGACAAGCTAACATTCAGTTTACAGTTAGAAGCTAACATAGCTAGAACATAAAGTTAGAAGCTAACATAGCTAGAACATAAAGTTAGAAGCTAACATAGCTAGAACATAAAATAACCTAGCTTATACAAAGAACACCTACTGTAACACTGAACAGAAACACATTATTAAATGAGTAAGCATCACGCACAATACAGTTTGTGTTCTAATGTCATCACAATGTTTCCAAAGAAATGTTTTACAGTAATTTAAAAACACAATAAAATAAACAGTGTTTTGATAGATAGCCCCGAGGGATTCAACATGGCCTAAAATAAAAAAACTAAATTCAACTCAACACTGAAACACGATATATGTTTTTTATCTGTAAATGTGGACAGCAGAGAGGACGTGTTGTAAACCGTTTACTATGACACATAGGAGTATCTTGGGCAAAAATTAAATATGTAGTTTAATATGAACTTTCATGCTTTCAAAACACATTTTCACAACATGTTCAGGGTCTCACTTCAAAAAAGAGACTTTAACTACGAATTGTTATGTTGATTTTTTGGTATTCATTGTGAGTGGGACACAGCAACAGCAGGAGATGAGGTGGTTTGATTTAGAGTTTCTTTGGACCAAAGATCCTACACCACTGTGCTGAACAGGTGAGAGAAGCAGAGTCATGTGAGACCAGACAGCTGCAAGAAATCTATGAACAAGTGCTAAGCTGTCAAGAAATGCTATCTCTCACTTAAAGGGACAGTTCAGTTTTTTTTTAAGCGTGGTTGTATTGACACATACTCA
This sequence comes from Brachirus orientalis, assembly GCA_016785285.1. Classification (NCBI taxonomy): domain Eukaryota; kingdom Metazoa; phylum Chordata; class Actinopteri; order Pleuronectiformes; family Soleidae; genus Brachirus; species Brachirus orientalis. Next base: position 282,888 of record JAFBJR010000245.1, on the reverse strand, counting down.
GTGCTGTATGTCAAATGAAGTCTACGATGTCTTAAGTTTACTGCTTTATCTCACTGTTTAAAGCCCACTGGAACGGGAACAGGGGTTTGTGTTGCATTGTGAACTACTCATTCTCCCTGCACTAATGCCTATTATGAAATTCAGTGGTTTTACATCACAGCACACAGGAGGTGGAGCTGCTGCCTCCATCAGTGAATTCAAATGTGTCCTTTTGATACTCAAGTGTTTTGGTGGCTGTTCAGACAACTTTTTTAGGCGTAAAAGGTTGACTAATGACAACTTATGGCAACATATGACTTGAGCTTGCGTAGATTTGGCACTATAGAAAAAAAACTGATATAGTTAAGAAGAATTATCAACTGATTGCATTCCTGCTGTATTCGGCTACAGTCAGAGTTTACTTAAGAAGATAAAGATTTTTTGATGTCTATTGTCTTGTTTATTGATCTGGTCTGTGAAAATACTTTGTAAACTCTGTTTTTAAAAGGTGCTATACAAAGAAATGTACTATTATTAGTATATAATACTTAGGTCTGATGCATGTGCCATGGCTTTTCCACACATGTATTGTTAGATATGTATATGTAAAATAATAAGAATAATTCAGTTTTCTTCAAAATAAATTGACCTTATTTATTTAATAAGTAAATAAATAAATACATTCAAATAATTCAAATTAGTACTTGAATGAAAAATACTGGACGTGTCAAGGTAATTTTGACATTTTTCAATCAGTAACATATTTCTCATTTTGAATTAAGTATCATCATCAGTGACTCTGAGTCTCATTTTACAGAGTTATTTATATTTGCAATGATCCCTCGTGGGAGTGAGAGCATGTCTTCCTCTGCAATGTAAAGTATCTGAATTGAGATATATATATATTAAGCTGTGAATTCTTTTTTCATCTCTGTGTGCCAGCCTGTTAATCGAGCAGTTTAGTCCATGCATAGTTAAGAATCACTTAACTGCAGTTCAAGTGTTCTGTTTTTTAATGTAACCCAGCCCTTTTATACAGACTATTTTGGTATGAGCAACACAGCAGTTCATGTCAGAGTTTGAGTATAGGAATATGTGAGAGAGAGTGTTGGCAGATCTCCAGGCTGACACTGAGTCATGATTGACAAAAGAGGCAGAATTTAATCTGTGAGGATGGTGTGTCACTGGTGTACAGTCACAGCTGTGGAGATGCTCTTTCTTTTCACATAGGGTGAAGTGCAGCTATATGTGGTATTTTGTGCACACAACAGCATAGCAACACATCCACAGTTAAAAATGAGACTGGTTTACTGCAAAACAAACATGACAGCATGACTGCTCCAAGTTTCCCAGCTGGAAATCTGAGAAATCTGAAAGTTTGAGTTCTGAATACAAATGGGGCATATCATTAGGCACACAAAAAAGCAGCTAGGGCAAGGAAAACCCTGTATTTATTTTATCATCATTTGACAAAATCTAAGCCATTAACAGCACACAGAATGTCGTCAATTCACAACAAATCTTATGACGTTTGGTGTCAAACAGCAGTGTCACAAGGTCTCTACACACATCCTACCCTCCATCTTTTGCAGCAAAATAATTTTGTTTCGCATACTTGTGAACTATAGGTAATATGTCAAATCATATTCAGGAAAAAAAAAAACAATTCTATTTCAAATGTAATAGGAGAATGTACTTGTATGTGAATGTGATTATTTGTAAGACAGCAGTGTTGTTGGGTCTGTATGTGTCTTCATGTTTGTATGCTCTCTTCATGTGTGTGGTTTCTCTTGGGGGTTCTCTGGCTTCTTCCCACAGTTCAAAAACTTGGAGTTCGGTTTGACATGTCCATGTGGGCCCCTTAAGGGTTAAATTCGGACTGACAGCATGGGTCCTAAGCAGCTTTGTACGTACTTTCCATGGTCGTCCCCACCTGTGTTTCCACTGCAAGCCCCTGTCCAATTGAAGAGGCTTAGTGTGGGCAAATTATGCAGGTCCCATAAAGGACTGGGCAATATATTGTATATTATATCAATATCGTATCAATAACATGAAGTTGGAAGATAAAAACATGCAGATTTGGGGATTAGGCCAATACTGAAGTGAAGTATCACAAATTGTGTAGCTCTCCTAACATATCGCTCACAGCACACACTGAGTTGTGAGGGCCCAGAAAGGGTCACACACTTAGTGATCCAGCATGGGGGACAGTCGTTGACAGTGGTAAAGTGACTTGTTTTTCAAATGGATTCCTGGCTCCATTAGTCTTAATTAGCTCTCCTGTGAGCCTGATCACTGCCGCTTGTTCCTGTGTTCCTCGTCACGGCCACTGTGAGCCAGCCCTGCCAGCCGGCCTGCCTCAGCGTTTTTCGTTTGTATTTTGACTGGTTGTTTTTTCGTTGCCTTTTTTTATTAAAACCTCTTACTCGCCTTCGCTTGTCCCTGCCTCTTGGGTCCACCTTTAGTTCATCCTTTTTTGATACGATTCTCACCAATCGTTACACTTTCGTCTTTTTCTTTTTAGTTTTTATGCAAAGTATTTGTAGTAGAACTGCCTCTGCCTCTCTCTCTGAATTGCCCTATATTTTTGCCTTAAAAATGTGACGTAAATGAAACACACATTGTGCTTTTGTAGCTGATGTGAGGTGGGCACTGTGGATCATGAGGAAAACAGAGTGAAGTCAAGTAATTGTAATTCCCATCATTAATCCCATCATAATTTAATCTCCTGGGCAGCCTGTGGTCAAGTGGAAAGAGAAGTTTGCTTGTAACCAGAGGGTTGCCGGTCCAAATCCTGACAGGTCAAGGGCTCGGGTACCCCTGAGCCAATGGTCCAGTGGGTTATTTGGATAAGTGGACAGAGGGCACGTCCGATCTACTCCCGGGTAAAATGATGCGCTTGGGACCATCACTCCCATTTGGGAGTGCTGTGTTAGGAAGGGCATAAAACAAATTTCTGCCAAACCAAATATGCAGATAACTGACAGGTGATCTGCTGCTGTGACCCTTAGGAGAGGACAACCTGAAAGAAGAAGAAAAAAAACTTTGAATGCTCTACTGTATGGCCTATGACAGAAATACTGAGGATCAGGAAAAACTCTTGCATCAATGACAGCGTTTATACTAGCAGAGCTCAGAACTGCTACACAATATGCTGCATCACATGTCAAGCATAAAACCGCACGTGTTCTGTCTTGTCACCGGCTTCCTCTCTGTTGCTCTGTCCAGGCTGATCACAATCTTTTGATGCCAGTGAACATAGTTTACGCTTCCCCGGTGGCCACAGTGGCCACGAGCCAGGACTTCAGTTTCAATAACACAGAAGGTGCTGAAGTCAGAACAGCCTCACCACATTGTCCTGTGAACCATCAGCAGCAGCAGCAGCTGGTGAGAATCCAGGGATGAAGGGCGCCCATGCCTTTGTCTGTGAAGATATTTACTATGGACTGTGAGGACTGTGTGATGTGTTTATGTCTCTGCTCTTACAGTGTCTGGGTCACAATCTGAAACACAAATGGTGAGTAATGCTTTTGATTGTTGGCCTTAATTTGATATTATATATATATATATATGCACTTTTTGTCACTGCTAAAATTTATTTTCTTAATACTTACTGTTGCTGATGTTTGAATTCAGCTTCTTTTTTGTTATTTGTGAACCGAAAAAGATGCAGCATTTCAGTTTGTTTTCCTGCGTCCTTTATCTGAAAACCAGGACATTATTAGGGCCATACTGGGGGAAAAAAAGACAATTTCAGCTTTTCAGAATAAAATCTTAGTATTAAAAAAACTCATATCACATCTAGGAGTTCTACTTCTTCTTGCCTTGCAGTTGACCACTGGCCATTTTCTCCTCCACTAAAGGGAGGATTTCCTTCAAGTTTGTGATTCTTTGGAAGAGACTCTATACACATGGTACAAGCATATTTTTTTTTCTTTTTTGTTCTTAAATGTTTGCCAGCATTGTTTCAAGAAATGTCTTCATCCACACAAAACCCTCATGGCGGCGTGGTGCTGCAACAGAAATACACCAGAACAGAAGAAGACTGACGCTGATTATGCGAATAACCTGTACGTTGTGTATGTTGTACAAACTTGTACGTTGTACAAAGAAAATATATAAAGGTTTATTTGAATAAGCATTCTACAATGTAGACAAAATAAAAGAATCCAGGACGATTAAGGAAAGAGAAACTTAGTGAAGTACAAACAAACTCACAAAAAGAGGAAGACAATAACGATAAGCTACAGCATGCAAGGACGAGAGAGAGGTGGGGTTATGACATCATTTTCCCAAAGTAGCATATTAGTGGTTGACTACAGGTAAATGATAAAAGATTTTTCCACTAAGTGACCCATTTTCAGACCCAGTTGTTTGCTTGTGGATAAAATGCCAATAAAATAAAAAATTTTAGCGGATTCACCGAGACTTATTTTCTTGTGGACAACCCCTCAGTTACCTACAGTCTTTTTAAAGACCTGATACTGATGCTAATGTGATGCTGCTGTGCCAAAAGATGAAGTATAACATCATAAGATGCTCCGTGTTCCTCATCTTGGCGCAGGTTGCTGCTGATCATCTGAGTTTTTGCTTGAAAATAATAATACGACTTTATTCTCGTAATATTATGACTTCTTTCTTGTAATATTAGGACTTTTTTCTTGAAAGCTTACTTACTTACTTTTCCTTCAGTATGACAATAATACTACAAACTACTAATCATAGAAACAGGCTCTGTCAAACAATGGTCGTAGTTTTCCAGTTGCAAAACAAACTCCTGTTATGAACCCTGGAGATTTGGGATTTAACAAGTACCATGTCTACTGTTTCAAAGCAGATATTCACAGTCACTTGCAACCTGTGGTCATCCTGTGGCTAAGAGGAAAGGAATTGGGCTGCAATTTAAAAATTACTAATTGGTGTGTGTGGAAAAAATAACAAATTCCTGTTCTGATAGCAGCTGTCAATCACGTCATACATCATTTGCTATTAGAGAAGAGCTGATTGAGACCATTTGTACTTCAGAAAAATGTTTACTGAAGTTGACGTGAGAGGTAGAAGCATGTTTTTCTAGACTTCCATTCAAACTGAGTTCTTTTTGCAACCAACCTGGTGGCTAAATGCTGCTTCTGTCCTACCACCTACTGGTCTTCAGATTTAAAAGTGGAGAACAGTCTGTCGCCTTGATCAAAAACAAAAGTTACATATTTTCTCTGTAGTTCTTTTTATTGCTAAAACATAAACCTGCTGTTCGTAACTTTTGCAGATTTTTGTTATTTTTGATATTATTTTGCCTCTGATTGGGTTTTGTGAATAGAAGTGATGATCTGTCCAAGCTTTGTCAGGCACAACTATCAGACCTGACTGAGGAAGAATTTGTGTGTATACAGCAGCAGAGCAGGGGTGGGTGGGCAAGAAGCATTTATCCTGACAAACTGCTGATGTTTTTGGAGCAGTAGAATTCACTTCTTCTGGACACTCCAACCTGTTTGCAGTTGTCTGACTTTACTAGCAAATGTTATAGTTACCACCATCTGCCTTGAGAGAGATCTGAACACTTCTATGATGAGAGAAACACATTGTGTGAATTCATTTGACAACGAATTGAATGTAACAAACATTTGTGTAATAGGTGATAATCATATATAGTATCTTGTGCCAAAACTATATATATATCTTATGCCATGTTATGATCTTTGCAGAGGCATGCATGTTTGCTGTGCTACTAGTTCAATCTAAAGTCGCATCAAGGTAGACACATAAGGCCAGCTGCACCACTGCAGAAGCAACTATACATAACTGTGTCCAGCCACACCCGAATACTCATTCTAGGGATGGGCACTTCTAGGAAAAATGCTATTCAAATATTTTAAAGTCCAGCACATGAGAGCTAGTGAAAGTAATGCAGGGTTCACAGTGTGTTGAGCTAATAGGAGCAGCAACCAGATGCATTCAAAGACCCTGGGAAATCTCATCACTTCTCTTGGATCGTAAGTGTTGAACTCAGAGCAACAGTTTTAAAATGTATTCAAGAAATCTCTTTCATCTATATCTCTACATCTATAAACACATGAAGTCAACTAACTAAATGCTTGCTGCTGCCACCTTGTGATAATAGATACACTACAATGGGCATTTCTAGGAAAATTGATGAAACGTAAATATATTACAAATAGTTGTAGTAACTTATTGCCTTTTTATGATCAAGCGAATAATCAAATAGTCATGTTCATCCCCAAATCATTAATTGTCTACCACGTTATCTTCCACATGAGGGTCACAGGGGAGTTGGGGCCAATTGCACCTGACACAGGATGAAAGGTGGGGTTGCCAGCCCATTGCAGGGCCAACACCTGACCATGTTAATGTAATTAACTGAATCACTGTGTATTTGTAAACAGGGACATCAAATCATTGCGTTTAAGCCTATGTTTCTGCCCTGTACTTGTAAGCAGACTGTTTGCTTATTTAAAAGGAGCAAGATCATTCCTGACTATATTATATATTATACATTTCCAAGAACATCAGTGTTCTACTGTTGTCTGTTCCTTTTCTTTGTGGATGGTGGGTCAGATGTTGGATGTTCATCTTCAGAGTGGCCCTCAAGGTTCAGGTATCACTGAGCAGATGGACGGGCCCCAGAAACAAGTGAATGTCACACTGACACCTTTTCAAGACTGAATTAAAGGTCCAGTGTGTAACATTTAGGAGGGTTCACTCACTCACTAATTTTCTACTACTTTATCCTTCACATGAGGGTCGTGGGGGCACTGGTGCCTCGTCCTAACATAGGGTGAAAGGTGGGGTACACCCTGGACAGGTTACCAGTCCATCACAGGGCCACATAGAGACAAACAACCATTCACACCCACGGTCATTTTAGAGTGTCCAATTTGCCTAATCTGCATGTTTTTGGAGTGTGGGAGGAAACCAGAAAAAAAAAACCACACACAGGGAGAACATGCAAACTCCATGTAGAAAGACCCTTGTTCCTTGTTCATGTTACATTAATCATAAGCATGTTCCATCATCATCATCAATCATCGGGGTAGTTAAATTGCTTTGAGTCTGCGAGTTGTAAATTCGAGTTTAGGGGGTATTTCATCTCTGAGTTCCGACACCAAATGGAACGTATCATGAACCCAGAGTGCCAGTTGAGTCTCAAGTCCCTTATTGAGTAACCAAATAACAGACCGAGTCAGAATCATCAAAGTTGAATGAGACAGTCAAGTTCCAAGATGGACTCTCATGTCCTCATTAATGGTGCGTTCACTCTGGATGTGAAGCAGAATTTCATGTTACATTAATCATAAGCATCATTTGCACTTACCTGTGCAAGTAGCCCAAGTAAACATGACCTGCAACTACTCTAATGCTAGGGCTGCCAACCATTCCATAAGTATGGATTTGTTCTATATTTGAAAGATAAACAACAGATGTGGAACACACTAATCAAGTCGGTGCAAAACATGACAGAAAAATTACAGATTAGTCCACTTGTGAAGATTGTTCAATTTCTGTGAGGGGAAAATAAATCTCTCCTCCTGCTGTCAGGCCTTCTCCGTCTGTCTGTCAGTCATTACCGTCAACCGAAAATGTTGTGTATGTTACAAATGTTACAAAGTGCTTAACAGCTTAAGCCTAATTAAATATTCACAGGCATCTTGCCTGGTAAGGCAAGTGTGATGATCGTGTGTTTGGATGAGTATGGATCCAATGAGGGGTGGAAGCCAGGTCAGTTCAAAATGAACAGATGAGTCTTTATTACATGAAAACGACGACCTAAAAATACTCAGCCCGGGGGCGCAGGAACAAAAGGCGAGGAGACTGACTGGTTGGCTGAGCGGAGATCTCCAAGGGAAACTTTTCTTTTCTCTTCTTTTCTCTTCTTTTCTTCTTCCTTTTTCTTCTTTTCTTTTCTCTTCTTTTCTTTTCTTTCCTTTTTAATTTCACTGTCTTTTTTATATTGTCTATTTTACACTGCCTATTTATATTGCCTATTTTGCTATTGCTTTTGTGATAGCCTGGAACTGCTGTGGCAAACAAATTTCCCCGTCTGTGGGACATTAAAGGATTTCTGATTCTGATTCTGAAAAACGTAAGAACAGAGAAAGAGGCACAGCATATGGTGCAGAGAGCGATCGCAAGTTTTACGTCGGGTACAATACCACTGAAGATGTGAGACACGCTGACAACTGCAGTGGGAAGAACCAGGGTTTAAAAAGGCAGGGGTCCAATCAGGAAACAAGCTGCAGGTGCGGGGAGGAGGGGACTCAGCACAGCTGGTCAGTCAAGTCTCCTGAAAACACAAAAACACAGAACATGCCTCCACAGGAAATAAAACACTAACCAAAATAAAAGGCAGGAAGTGGCGCGGAGCTGGACCGTGACAGTACCCCCCCCTCTAATGGGCAACTCCTGGGGCCTTACTTGGTTTATCCGGGTACCTCCGGTAGAAGTCCCTGAGGAGGGTCGGGTCCAGAATCCCCTGGAAACCCAGGACCGCTCCTCGGGACCATACCCCTCCCAATCCACCAGGTACTGAAAGCCTCTGCCACGAGAGAACATGCAAACTCCATGTAGAAAGACCCTTGTTCTGGTCATGAACCCGGGTCACCTTGCTGCAAAGGCAAGAGTTCTAACCCCTACACCAACCGTGTGGCCCATTTAGTAGGGGTTTATTGGTGGAAATTGTATATAATACCCACAAGAATGTTTGAGAACCACTTAATAATATAATTTGCTTTTTCTAGTCTTACAATAAGGGTTTACATGATGGTGCAGTGGCTAGCATTCTACTGGTGGCCTTATGTGTGGCTTTTGCATGTTCTTCTCATGTGTGTGGGTTTTCTCTGGGTATTGACCCTAAGAATGAATGTGAGAGTGAATGGTTGTTTGTCTCTGTGATGGACTGTCGACCTGTACAGGTTATGACCCCTCCCTTTGCCCTATGTCAGCTGGGATTGGTTCCAGCTCCCCCGCGATCCTCATGTGGAGGATAAAGCAGCACACAATGAGTGAGTGTGCATTCAAATAAGCCTTTTGTTTTCTATGTAGAGCACTAAGGCTGGTTCAGATGGTGGTTCACTTCTAAACCCAAATAAGATGAAAGTTTGGAACAGAGAGTCCAGGCTTAAACAATAAGAGAAGCTACACATTATACTTTCCATTCATTATCAATTTGTTCTTTTATTTGTTGATGTGAAAAAAAACTTTATATTTTTTATACTCAAACACAGCTGGCTAACCAAAATAAAAGGCAGGAAGTGGCGCGGAGCCGGACCGTGACAGTACCCCCCTCTAACGGGCAACTCCTGGGGCCTTACTTGGTCTATCCGGGTACCTCCGGTAGAAGTCCCTGAGGAGGGTCGGGTCCAGAATCCCCTGGAAACCCAGGACCGCTCCTCGGGACCATACCCCTCCCAATCTACCAGGTACTGAAAGCCTCTGCCATGCCGCCTGACATCTAAAATCTCCCTGACTGTGTACGCAGGGAGTCCATCGATGAGTTGGGGGGTGGAGGAGGATCAGAGGGAGGCGCCAGGTCACTGGTGGCGACCGGTCTCAGGAGGGAAACATGGAACGTGGGGTGGAAGCGGGATGTTGCGCTGCCACACAGCGGAGGGCGGACTCGAGATCTTGATTAGCCTTTTCAGTCTGTCCATTGGTCTGTGGATGGTAACCGGATGAGAGGCTAAGGTTGGCTCCCAGCGCCTTGCAGAAATCTTGCCAGACTTGAGAGGCAAACTGGGGGCCACAGTCGGAGACGATGTCTATGGGAATTCCGTGGATGCGAAAAACGTGGAGGACCAGTAGAGCTGTCGTCTCCAAGGCGGAGGGGAGTTTGGGTAAAGGTATGTAATGAACACACTTGGAGAACCGGTCAATGACTGTCAGGATGGTGGTGTGTCTGTTTGAAGGAGGTAATCCTGTGACAAAGTCCACGGCGATGTGGGACCAAGGGCGGCTCAGGACGGGGAGCGGACGAAGAAGACCAACAGGTGAGTGGTGTGAAGACTTGCCTCGGGCACAGACTGAACAGGCTGCCACAAACTCACGAACATCCTCCACCATGGAGGGCAACCAGAACCTCTCACGCAGGAAGTGGAGAGTCCGAGTCATCCAGATAAACGAATATGAACTGGTTAAGCATGTCTCTTAGTATGTCATTAATCATATGCTGGAACACAGCGGGGGCATTAGTTAATCCGAAAGGCATTACCAAATATTCAAAGTGCCCCAAGGGCGTGTTGAATGCTGTCTTCCACTCTTTGCCTTCCCTGATGCGGATTAGATGATAGGCGTTCCTGAGGTCCAGCTTTGTGAACAGGGGCTCAAAGGAAGGGTCAATGAGCGGCAGAGGATATTTATTTTTCACCGTTATGTCATTCAGCCCCCGATAGTCTATGCATGGTCTTAGGGTCCCGTCTTTCTTACTGACAAAAAAGAAGCCCGTCCCGAGAGGAGAGGACTAGGGGCGGATAAGGCCCGAAGCGAGGGACTCCGAAATGTATTTCTCCATCGCCTCTCTCTCGGGATGGGAGATATTGTATAATTTGGCTGTGGGAAACTTTGTACCGGGGAGAAGGTCGATGGGGCAGTCATAAGGTCGGTGTGGTGGTAGGGAAAGTGCACGGTGCTTGCTAAAGACCTCACCTAAATCGTGATAACAACTGGGAACTGAGGAAGAGATCAGGTGCAGGGGTTGGAGGAGAAGAGGGATATGACACCGGTTTAGCTGAACGTAAACAGTGCGAATGACAGAAAGTGCTCCAGCTGATGACCGACAAAGTGACCCAATCAAAGTGCGGATTGTGTAGTCTTAACCATGGGAGCCCTAACATGATGGGAGAGGAAGGAGAAGGAATGAGGAAAAAACGAAATTAACTCATGGTGATTACCTGAAAGTTGAAGGGAGAGAGGGAGTGTCTGCTGAGTAATAGGAGGTAGGGGAGAGCCGTCTATAGCGCTAACTGTTCATGGGGGAGTAACTGTCAGGGGCAAGCCCATTTGTCGTACGAGGTCTGGGTCAATAAAGTTGTCGTCTGCACCGGAATCGACTAACATATGGAGTGAATGTGTGCTGCCCTGGTGAGTAAGGGTGGCGGCTAAGTGAATGCGTTTGGAAGAGCGGGGCTCAGATTCTGCTTTGCTCACCTGGATGCTCCTCTCTCCGGGTGAGCGGCCCCTTCTCGGTCTGGAGTCGCAGTCACGTCTGAGGTGCCCGGGTTGTCCACAGTATAGAGTCCAAGTCGTATCCTCCTCTGCCGCTCATCGGAGGAGAGGCGGGTGTTGCCTAGCTGCATAGGCTCAGACGGCTCTGCAGGGGGTCTAGGAGACGGAGGAGCAGACGTCAGGGCCACTGGAGGGGAAGAAGCTGGAGTACAGGTGAGTGGGAGCCTAGGAGGCGGCCTCCGGAGGTGGCAGTGAAGCAGCGGCATCAGTGGGCTTCTGGGCGAGCTGCGCGATGCTGACGAATAGTGTCCTGATCGCGTCCATTATGTCCCCCAGTAACTGATCGTGCCGTGCGACGGCCGTCTCCTCTGCTGCGAGGGCTTGCCTCAGCGACGAAGCTTCCGTGGGATCCATTATCCAGTTTTGGTCAGCGCGTACTGTGATGATCGTGTGTTTGGATGAGTATGGATCCAATGAGGGGCGGAAGCCAGGTCAGTTCAAAATGAACAGATGAGTCTTTATTACAAAGAAAACAACAAACTAAAAATATTCAGCCTGGGGGCGCAGGAACAAAAGGCGAGGAGACTGACTGGTTGGCTGAGCGGAGATCTCCAAGGGAAACTGTAGGGAGGAAAAAATGTAACATAAGAACAGAGAAGGAGGCACAACATGTGGTGCAGAGAGCAATCGCAAGTTTTACGTCGGGTACAATACCACTGAAGTTGTGAGACGCGCTGACACCTGCAGCGGGAAGAACCAGGGTTTAAAAAGGCAGGGGTCCAATCAGGAAACAAGCTGCAGGTGCGGGGAGGAGGGGACTCTGCTCAGCTGGTCAGTCAAGTCTCCTGAAAACACAAAAACACAGAACATGCCTCCACAGGAAATAAAACACTAACCAAAATAAAAGGCAGGAAGTGGCGTGGAGCTGGACCCTGACAGCAAGGAAAGAAAGAAGCCCAACAGTCCACACAATGAGAAAGTGCTAGGCAACAGTGAAGAACTGAAGAACCAGACTCAAAGATGTGCAGCATCTGCCGCGACTAATTGAGGTGAGAGGAAAATAGGGGAGGAGAGATTGGGGACAAGAGAAAGAAAAGAGAGAGAGAGAGAACGAGTGAGATGGTTGAGACTGGGTCTGGTCATGTCCAGTGAGGCCAAGTTGTTTAAGCTAGTAGTGTTTAAAGAAAGCGAGAAGTTTTTTAAATTGCTCAAGGGTTTGGGCAGCTCTTACATGTAAAGGAAGGCTGTTCCACAGCTTTGGAGCTGCCACAGAAAAAACTATCTCCTCAGTTTTCAGAGTATGCGATCAGCTGATTTTGAGTTTGTGGCTTCAAGAGCTCTCTCAGGAACGCAGGTGCAAGGCCATTAAGATTTTGAAAAGCAAGAAATAAGGTCTTAGAATGAAATCTAAAAGAGACAGGGAGCCGTTGGAAAGAGGCCACAACAGGAGGACAATATAAACAATGTTTCAAGAGTATTTGTTTTGTAAGTGTTTGAAAGTTTGTCCAGAGGAAAGTGTATTCATTTTAAATTTGGTTTTATTTATTTATTTATTTATTTATTTTTTGAAATGCAGTTGAAGTTACAGCAGCCAGTAGCTACTGTACCGACCCCCCCACCCTTTTCATATGAACATTTTGGAAACCCTAGACCGAACCACGTTTATAGTTTATGGTGTGATCAACAGCTTGAATATTCAAAACGTACCAGGAAGTCCAACAGTTTCAACAAACATCAACACATTAGGAGAATCTCATTCATTCTGACCTTCATTCTGAAGATGTTTCTGAGATAATCACATTAAATTTCTTGAAAATATGCCAGTTTTAGTGATGTCATAAGTGGGTAGATTGTGACCAAAATGTAATGGGAGTGTACTAGAGTGACCACCTACCTATCAGAAAAACTTCAGATTGATTCATCAATCTGATGAATTGGGAAATTTAAATATTATAACAGAAACAGACACTTAAAGCAGACATAGAATGGTCTTTTTCGAAGCAAAAATCGAGATTACTGATGTCTACTTAGACAAACTAAATATATTTATGGCCAAAACCTCATAGTCTCTTCAGATTAAGTCAGTTTATTGCTCATCTCTGACAGCATTTGAACAGGCGCTCTGTTTCGGAGCTAATTCCCGCCCCTCCAGAACACTGAGTCTCTTGCTGCGCAGTGCTTCGCTCCCCCGAACCACAGGAGCGTTTTTGAGTGCCTGCGTGGTTTAATTTACATGTAAAATAAACCATTTAGTATAAGTTGTTCCCTATGCACACGGTTTCTCATAGCTCATGCAGCGGTTTGCTTTTAAAACAGCGAGCCGAGACAAACAGAAAGTACACACGCGAGCACACACACAATCGCTGCCTTCCGCAGTCAGTAGTTAGCATACGTGCGAACCCGAGACACTCACAACCCGAGACAAAAACACACACATTTCCACACAAGTCGTGAATTGTTTTGCTTGTAAACAGTATCGTGGAGCTGAGACAAACACACACTTATTTTCTACCGCTGCTGAGACAAACAGAAAAGGCGAACACACACGCTGCCTTTCAAATGTGCCTGCAATTAGCCGTCATTAGCTATTGCTATTCAAGACAAGAAGCAGTCAAGCCACAAAGACGTTATTACTTCATTTGGAAATACTTATATTGCCTTCAGGAAATCCATTATGGATTGTTGAAGCTGCTTCCTACTTGAGATGAAGTATTGAGCTGAGTTTGTATAACTATTCACTTCAAAGTGACTGCTACAAACAAACTGCATTTCAGGAAGCTTAGCAGGGATATTACTATCAAAAATGAAAGATATCTACTCTGCTCTTTTTTCCCTCATTAGAAGGGAGTCTGTGAAGCGTCTGTTGTTTTTGACAACCAGCAACAGAACAACAATGAACTGAACCTTTCTTCTGAGACATGTTGCTCTCAACAGATACAATAGTTGTAATGGTGGAAGTGATTCAGACTTCTTCTTCTTCGGGTTAAATGTTCACACCCACAACCAGGAGTAGCTGTTGGGGGAGTGTTCGTTGCAAGTCACATGTGCTAGTTACGTAACTAAACTCAACTTTTCAAAACCGCTTGCTTGAGCACAGGTAAACAGAAAAGCCCTTATTCCTCAAAAGTGGCTGAAGTGTTTATTGTGACACTTTAGTGATGTTTAGATACAGAAGGGACATAGGGACATACCAAAAAACATCAGAAATTTGATTTTCCAGTGAATGTCCTCTTCAGGTGCTGTGTGTGTTTCAGTGACGTGATGTAATGAGTTTTAAATACATAAATAAATACAGTATATACACATATATCTTACCATGATATCACATACTATTTTTATGTCTGGAGCATTGAAACAAAAACATTGTGCTGTGTGTCCGGCCACTTTACGTTTACTTGCATTAAACCATGAAAGTGTGATTTTTGACTCTTCTAACTTTATTAGGGGAGCAGCTGGGGTAAGAGCAACCTTGCAAAGAACCACTATCATGTGTCTCAGGTAAATTTAGCTTCCATTAACATAAACAGCTCTTTAGCATACTGCATATTTTACATTAAAAAATACCTGCAAATCTCTTTTGTTTGCAGGATCGCTGATGCCACTATAGTGAGGATCCCGCACATAATAAGCACATAATGGAAAAATCAGAGATCCACCTGAGCTTTGGAGGAATAGCAACACGATCCATAGTCTACGACACAGCCCATATTTCTTTTTTTAGGAATGCCCTCTCACTGCCCCCACCGCTTGCTCACCATAGTGTTGCATGTTCGATACAGAATTACTTTGGATAGAGTGGCACAGCAACACATATAGAAGTGACTGAACCCTCTTGGCTGAGCTTCCTTAAAGCTGACTGCAGGGAAAATTACCAGTGGATGCTGAACATACTATACGTGGTAAGGTGATATCCTAATTGACCTCATTAATTACAAGGAATTTGACAAGATATTTGACATAATGATTAACCATAATGATTAACCATGCTACACTACATCCAAGAGAATCTATGAACTTATTTTAAGTTCTATTGCATAGTCTTTTCTACAATAATCAATACCATGAATACACTTTTAACCACTTTATCAAAACTTGCAAAAAATGAACATGTAATCTGATGCTGTCTTTCCTTAACCCATTTTTAAACATGGCAAACTAGTGGGACCCAAATCATGATATCATCATAAATCATGACATGATTTGTGCATAATGTAGCAACTAATTTTCAGCTACATCTGTAGCACCTAATATCTTTTTTTTTTTTAAATCAGTTAGCCAATCGTTTTTAAGAAATGTTTGGTAAATTAATTTAAACTTAATTTTATGCATGTTATATAAAACATATACAGATAAATCTTAACTAAGGGGTTGGGAAAATTAAAAAAAAAAAAATCTCTAGTCTTTGGGAACCTATGGTTTAAACCATAGGTTCCACTGATCCAACTACTGATTTTTAATAATAATAATTTTACCCATATACGTATAATATTTTTGTTTTTATATTTAATAAAAGAAGAAAAACGATATTGAATATTCTGTTGTCAAGCAGCCAAACTGGATGATACCCCACGGTGGTGCTGGTTGGGGTGGGGGGGTGACTACGAAATCTGCTAGGCTTGTGATATACAGTATACCATTTTTATGGAGTGGTGTTATATGATGTATGATTTACACTAAGTCAGCACCTTAAATATAACTGACAGTGCTCAGCATGTCAGCTCAGCGACATGCAGTGAAAACATAGCTGCAAATCAATGGGACAACAGAAAAATGTATTTAAGCCACTTCACAAATAACTCACCCTAATAAAAGTAATGTCAGCTTAAGCCTTTCCCCAACTGGAAACAGAAGTTTTTCTTGCTTTGTAAACAAATCAATCCCTCTATCCAAGTCCATGAAAAGAATCTGCATTTTAAGCTCTCAGTGACAAAGGAGAGGAACAGCAATATTGAAATATATGTCATTTGTACCCATAGTAACATAGTAAACATAGTATGATTTTTTTCACTTTTGTTTTTGGCTTTGTGCTGTATGTATTGTATTATAATATATTTTAATAATCTATATCAGAAAAGTTATAGATTTGCATTACAGCTCTTCATTTCAGCCTGTTTTATAGGACACAGCACTTTGCAACCAGCAACCTACCATATAGTGTAAATGCAGTTTGCTCGAAATGGCTGGCATTCCAAACACAGCCTCCCAATTTAATGTGGAGCAAGTAACAACATAGCAGACACTGTCTCCTTTTACGATTAGTCTGCAGTAGCCAAGTGCAAAAGGAACACTCGGACTGAGGGAATCCAGCTCACAGATGACTGGTATCACCACTTCCTGCCTTCCAGCAACACTTCAAAGCCTGAGCACATGCTGGATCACTGCAAGAAATACTGCTTCAAGTGACATCCAGTGTGTGTCCAGAGAGAGGCAGAAATTCTTTTGATTTTCAATGTAATTAGTTGACAGTCTTTATCACTTCATTTTTTTTTATTGTTTAGTGAATTTGTTTAACAACACATGGTGCTTTTTACAAAACTGACACAACACAAATTACATAAATCTGGCAAAAGCAATACTACACTTCAGGAAAAACCTGAACTATGCCTTTAACGTGGTCAGCGTTTAGTCCAGTTTTATCATTGACTCATACATGACAAAAACCTGCAGCAACATTTGCATAAAATTTGTTTTTGTTATTTAAAGCATTGATTTTAATTTGATATCAAAGCAAAAGTGACACACTAAGATTGAGTCAAACACAAGTTTTACAGTCAAGGAAAGAAAACAGAAAAACTCATCAAAAGCACACAGTAGAACAATCCAGCACAAAAGAAAAAAAAGAGGCAGCTCTGAATGTTAACCCATATATAATCATTAACACATATATAATCAAACATAAACATATCCTGTTCATCAGCCTTCTCTATCTTCTCGAAGATGTTGTTCTTATTAAGGCCAGAAAAGCCTACCATATCTGGCTCATTTTATTTAAGACTGGTATTTTTTTTACACTGGCAAGCATGATTTCAAAAGCACCAGTTTCTGTCCTCAGTTTAAGCCATTCTATATTTTAAGTCTGGTCTTTGTGGACACTTCCAATTACGCAAAATAAGCCTCATACCTTCAGTTGACGCTCTGCTCTGGTGAGACTTTGTGGAACTTTTCTCCCCTAGCAGACATAATCGTGCAGAGAGAGTCATATTTCAAAGAACTTTCATGCAGTCTTGTGCGCACAGTTCATTCACACAAACATGGCTGTGGTTCCCTTCATAGTAAGGTGTTGGTCCACACCAATCTGGCTTGCCACACGTGTACTTGATCCAATGCTCCATTCCACTCCATTCTGTAATGGAATTAACATTTTGGCTCCTACATGGAGCATGCCCAGTCGATGCATATGGTCCATGGGGTCACACAATCTTGGGCTGCGTAGCATCCTCCACACTTTTGGATAATGACATTTTTCAGCCCACAGCACATTTTACTACGTCTGCGTCACAAAAATTGTCAATTGGTCTTGAAGCAACTTGTGTCACCCTCGTGGGGAACTGAGTCATACAGCAGATGATTTTATCCCAAGGAACTTTGATATCAAGGACTCATGGACATGTTATTACTGTATATAAACTGGTGGAGCCATGACCCTGCTTGAAGGATAACCTGCTCTACCACCAAATACCAAAACATTGCAGACATCTCTAACAACAGCCTTCTTCTACAAATGCTACAAGCATTTATCCTGTCTGCTGAATTACTGGGCTTTTAAAGCAGTAAAAGTCACTTGTGAATCTTTTCACTTTTGTTTTTGTGTTTTCAATTAAACTCTAACCTGTTTGCAGTTGTCTCACTTTACCGGCACAATAATATTTTTGTCTTGATATAAAATACATTCAGTGTAGCAGACATATTTTTATTTATACTGTCAAGTATAAACATGTGAGTGAGAAACCACCACTGTGAGGTTGTTTTCACAAAAAAATTCCGATACTTGTGTTTAAAAGTTTTAGTAATTTGTTTTAATAGATAGATGGAGGCAACATTGAGCTTTTAAAACCATGAAGCAACCATGAAAAGTTTTAGAAGTAAATTCTACTGCTCAAAAATCCTGCTTGTTCAGCAGTTTGACAGGGATAAATTTTCCTTATACACTAACCCGTCAAACGTAACAATGGAGCGTACACAATCAGTCAGTTACGATAGTATTATTTGACAGAGCCTGTTTTCAGACGGAGGAGGCAGCATACAAACAATGTTACACGGTTTCTGTTAACAACAAATCCCAAAAGTATTGTAACTTTAAAACTGCTTGAATTAGGCATGCTGCTGTAACTTGAGTACACATTAATGGCACAGTGTTCTGACTCAGACTCTCATGTCCCTGTGGTGCAGCATGTGCTGAGCTAGCTTTGTCTCACACTTGAATGATTTGTGACACTCCACACAGACAAAGATCCTCCCGGCACAAGTTTGCTCCTGGTGAAGCTTCAACATATTTAGCTGGCTGAAATTCTTGCTGCAGCCTGTGCAGTTCAGTGGTTTTCCCTTGTTGTGGACGTACTGGTGACGAACGAGGCGGGAGGCCATGGCAAATGCCACACCACAGTCCTCACACTTGAATGGTCGCACTCCACTGTGGATGGCCTCATGCTCAGCCAGGTTGGAGGACTTAGTAAAGCACTTGGAACACACAGAGCAAACAAATGGACGCACACCTGTGTGGACCTTGCGGTGCTCCTCTAAGCGGCTTGGCAGGGTAAACGTCTTCCCACAGTCGGGGCAGGAGAAAGGCCGTTCCCCCAGGTGCTTTCGCTCATGGCGCTTCAGAGAGAGTGGTTTGTTGAAGGTCTTGCCACAGTGTCTGCACGGGAAGGGCTTGTTGTTAATGTGCATGTTCCGCTCATGCTTGCGCAGGTCAGACGAGCGGATGAAATCCTTTCCACAGGAGTCACAGACGTATGGCTTCTCACCAGTGTGAGTGCGGATGTGTTTGCGGTAATCTGAGGACCAAATGTAGGTCTTGACACAGAAGGGGCAGTGGTATGGTCTTTCACCTGTGTGCAGACGCTTGTGCTGCTGCAGTGTGCCTTGATGGGAGTAAGCTTTGCCACATATGTCACACACATGTGGCTTGAGGCCAGTGTGAGTTTGTAAGTGACTATTCAGGTTGCTCAGCTTCTTAAAGGCCCAGTGGCAATGCCGACACTTGAAGGGACGGTGCTCCGTGTCGGCTCCACGCTTTTTCATTGCCACTAAAAGATAAGGGATCTTGTCATTTTCATGCTTTTTACGTGTTTTCTTTACAGAGGGACCTTTGACTCTTTTCTTTTTGGTCTTGTTCTCATCTCCACCGGAAGAATTTTCCTCTAGGTCAGCTTTGAGCTTAGACACCCTTGTTTTGGCCAAGGAGGCATCCTGTCGCACTTGGCTGATCTTGAGGTTTTTGAAACAATTCTTTTGAGTTTCCTCCAAAAGCCTACCATTAAATTTGTGGATTGGATCATCCATAAGAGTTTCCTTGCGCTGTGACAGTGCTGGAACATTTTGGCCTTGATTGTTACACAATCCCATCATTTTTTCTTCTGGACCTTCTCCTGGAAAGTTGGAAAACTTCTCCACCAGAGACCAGTTTGGTGTTTGAGGGTTTAGGTAAATGATTTCAAAGTCCTTGCTCTCTGAAAGTGAGTTGATCACATCAGAATTGCTTTCATTCTCCCCATCTGGAAGTTTTTCTTGGTGTTTTTCTTTTGCAAGAGATATTTCCTCCTCCATGATCACTTTTATAGTTGTAGCATGGAAACATCTACAAGTGTTCAAACTCAGGGAAGCAGCATATTCTTAGAAAAGACCTGTAAATTAAATACAAAGAGCAGTCAATTAGTAAAAGTATATAAAAAAATTGCTTAAAAACATTCCTCTCAATAATAATATAATTCGTAATAGTTTGGCCATATTACCCAGTTCCAAATTAAATTTTATAAGGAACTTTTTGTATTTATACACATACAGCCAACATATTTTGCAATGTACTACATTACATTCAAAGAGATCTTCTACTTTTATATTCATAGGAATTTTTTTTTCAAAGTTAGTAAGTCTCTGATAAAAAAAAGGGTACCCACAAAATCTACTTTTTTTTTTCTTTCTTGAATGACTGTGCTACTTACCACAAGGATTCTTCTCAGGCAGGTTGAATGTTGAATGTTGAATCTTGGACCTGCTACAGATATACAACCCTTAGGTTGTGGTATGAGAGGATGTCTGTTAACAGGGGGAGTTTTGCAGCTTGTCTTCTCTGGGCGTCTTCTGTGGGTCAGCATCTATGGTGCTCATCAGCAGCAGCTGTGATTTCGTCACAGCGTGGCTCAGCTTTCTTGCCACTGGCTAATCTTACCAAGCTGTTTGTGTAGACCTCATGGAGGACAGAGGGCATGATCAGTGTCAGAGACTGAGAAGATATTAATAGTTTCATGTTGGATACAGATGTATTCAAGCATTTGTACCAAAATGAATGTAATTTCCATATTAAAGTTTCTTTATCTACTGTAAAATGAATATTTAAGTGACCAACAAAAATACTTTAAAAAGTTACATCATTTTGACCGTTATATTTGTTGGGAGGGCCAAACCCAGTGTGGCCTGTATTTGCCCTTTTTGATTGATTGATTGATACTTTAATTTAATTAATCCCAAGCTGGGAAATTGAAAAAAAAATTTCCTCCATGAGCAGCTTACATAGAAAAACCACAGCCTGTAATCTCCATTGGAGACCAAGTTCTAACAAAGACATTCCTTTGCATCATAAACAGCAGGTCATAAAAGAGTTGTAAAGTAAACACAAGGCGGAATCCTACAATCTCATTGGCTGCTTCCCTTCGATGCCATGTCTTTACATCTGACTCCTAGACTCTCTCTCTTCTCTTCTCCCTCTTTCTTTTCTACCTCCCTTGGGAGATAGACTCTTTCTTCCCTCTCTTCCCTACATCACCTCTCGCCTCTGGCATTAGAGCCATCTCCAGGCTCCTCTCATCTGCCCTAACTGTGACTGACTGTGATCACTGATCACTGCACACATACACATCTACCTATTAACATTTTATGTTGTGCATAGCTTGTGTGTTTATTAGCTGTAGTTAGTGACATTTATTAATTCATAACTCGGTTTTATTGTCTATTTAATCTTCACTGATTCAAGTTATTCAATTTATATTGTGTCATTTGATTAAATAAATTGTTAATTGTTAAATTGAGAGAGCCAGTGCTCGGATTAATTACTCCAATACTGTTGTGATATCAGCAGATATTATAGTCAATTACTGTGATTGTGTAGACTGATTTTAAAGGCATAAATTGATTGTTTCCCCCTGTTTTCAGGGTGGTGCCCCGAGTCTATATTTAATTCATTTTTCATCAATTTTTTAGCATTATTTAATAAATAAATAATTATTCATAATAATTAGTTAGTTAGTTAGTTAGTTAGTTATTATTAACAATCCAATCCAATCCCAGCTGACCTAGGGTGAAAAGGCGGGGTACACCCTGAATCACCAGTCCATCTCAGGGACAAGACACAGAGAAGACAACTCACTCTCACACTTACACACTTAGCCTCTCCATGTTTCTGGACTGTTGGAGGAAACTAGAGTACCTAGGTAGTAATTTTGTATAATTTTGACGTGTGCCATTATTACGTTCAACCAGTAATAATTGTGGACTAATTGACGTTTGTATGGTGTGGAAGAAATTTCGTTGTACTTGTAAAATGACAATAAAGACATTCAAATTCATTCCATTTGTTACTGCACTTTGTCCATCAGTACTAAAGAACACTACTAATTGAGCAGTGGAAGCTGTAATTTCAGTGTCAAGTTCAAGCTGTTTCTATGTCCTTCACAGCTGTTCAGTTTGCTCCTCCAAACCATGTTGTTATTTCTTCATTCTTTTGTTATTCTTTTGCTACCTACTGGTTAAGCAAGACACCAGGACCGCTGAGCAAGCTACCTCTGCTAACATGTTATGGGCCAAGTGCTGTAGAGAAGCTACCCAGGACGTTTTTAGCCGCTATCACAGAGAGAAAAGTACAGCTTGTCTGGTGAGTTAGCAGGCTAAGCTAGCATCATGAGTTGACAAGGTACAGAGATTGGTGGCCGTTGGTCACAACTAGCTTTTGACGGGAATGAAAAGAACTATGTACTGTAGGACACAACATTTTTGGGCCATCTTTACTGACAAGGACCAAAAGAAACAATTTTACATAGGCCTGCAGATGACAAGGATGAAGAAATGCGCAGAATTCAGTTTCTGGATGACAAGTTTGTCGAGAGGCATTAAATATTTTGAGAAACTACTATAAAGGAAAAGGAAAATCAGGAGTAGCAGAGGTGGCTGGTAGCCATAGCATGCCATAAATGGGGACATACCTGTAGAAGTATTGGTGAGGGTGTTGTGTGCATACTCGATTCAGGGTAAGTGGGAGCTCCAGGAGGCGGGATGCTGCGTGGCCACACACCGAAGGGCTGACTCCAGGTCCTGATTGGCCCGCTCCGTTTGGCCATTAGTTTGTGGATGGTACCCAGAGGAGAGACTAGGGGTGATGCCCACCAGAACCTCTCCTGAAGGAAATGCAAAGTGTGGTTCACCCCAGGGTGGCAGGTCAGCCGGGAGGAGTGACCCCATTGAAGAACCTGGGAGCGGACAGCAGACGGCACGAAGAGGCGGTTAGGGGGTCCGGAGCCAGGATCCGGCTCTGCTTGCTGGGCCTCCAGGACCACACTCTCGATATCCCAGGACGTGGCACCGATTAGGCAGGAAGCTGGCCGATCATTGTCCTCCTGAGAGACCGGGTCATGTACCCTGGACAGGGCATCTGGCTTGGCATTCTTGGACCCTGGACGGTAAGACAGCGTGAAGTTAAATCGTCCTAAGAATAACGCCCAGCGGGCCTGTCGGGCGTTCAGCCTCCGGGCTGACTGAAGGTAGGCCAAGTTCTTGTGGTCAGTCCACACCAGAAAAGGCAGCTCAGCTCCCTCCAACCAATGCCTCCACTCCTGAAGGGCGGCCACCACTGCCAGAAGCTTGCGGTTCCCCACGTCATAATTGGCCTCCGCTGGGGACAACTTGCGGGAGAAGAAGGCACAGGGGTGGAGCTTCTGGTCCTGCGGGTTTCTCTGGGAGAGCACCGCCCCAACACCGCAGTCCGAAGCGTCCACCTCCACAATGAACTGGCGCGTCGGGTCTGGGAGAATGAGGATGGGAGCCTTGGTGAATAGGTCCTTCAGCATGGTGAAGGCGGAGTCGGCCTCGGGCGTCCAGGAGAAGGGGCGAGAGACAGAGGTCAGCCTGGTGAGTGGGGAGGCCACCTTCGAGTATCCACGGATAAACCAGCGGTAAAAGTCGGCGAACCCCAGGAATCGCTGTAGTTGTTTACGATTCTGGGGAGGGGGCCAACTGGCTACTGCCTCGATCTTACAGGGGTCCGGCTTCACACTTCCCCCTGCCAACACAAAACCCAAAAAGTTAATCTGGTGCCCATGAAATTCACACTTCTCAGATTTGACGAACAAACAGTTCTCTAAAAGTCTTTGGAGGACAAGGCAAACATGTTGCTGGTGTTCTGAGAGATTATGTGAGAAAATCAGGATATCGTCCAAATAAAAAAATATAAATTGATTTAACATGTCTCTTAAAATGTCATTGATCATACTCTGGAACACAGCGGGGGCATTGGTCAGCCCAAAAGGCATTACCAGGTACTCGAAGTGACCGATGGGGGTGTTGAAGGCCATCTTCCACTCGTCTCCATCTCTAATGCGAATGAGGTGGTAAGCGTTTCTTAAGTCCAGTTTAGTGAAGACAGTAGCTTGGGTTAGGGGTTCAAAAGAGGGGTCAATCAGCGGCAGAGGGTATTTGTTTTTAAGGGTGATGTCATTCAGTCCTCGGTAGTCAATGCAAGGTCTCAGGGATCCGTCTTTCTTAGCTACGAAAAAGAAGCCCGCCCCGAGAGGGGAGGAGGAGGGCCTGATCAGACCAGAGGCCAGGGATTCTGCAATATATCTCTCCATGGCTTCCCTCTCGGGGCGGGAGATGTTATACAGTTTGCTTGAAGGGAGTTTAGAACCAGGGAGTAAGTCAATGGGGCAGTCGTAAGGTCGATGTGGTGGTAGGGATAGTGCTTTGTGTTTACTGAAAACCTCACCCAGATCGTGATAGCAGCTTGGTACGGAAGTGAGGTCAGGGGGTGCATCGAGTGGTGGTGACGGGTGAGAAACCGGTTGAGCTGAACGAAGACAGTGTGAGTGGCAGAAAGTGCTCCAGCTAACAACAGAGGAAGTGAGCCAATCAAGATGGGGGTTGTGCAGCCTTAACCATGGGAGACCAAGAACTATGGGAGATGACGGTGAGGGAAGTAACAAAAGGGAGACTAACTCGTGGTGATTTCCAGAAATTAGCAAGGATAGGGGCTGCGTCTGGAGAGTAATCGGAGGAAGTGGGGTTCCGTCGATGGCACAAACTGTACGAGGGGGAGACATGGGAGCCAAGGGTAAGTCCAACTGTTTAACAAAGTTGGGGTCAATAAAGTTCTCGTCGGCTCCTGAATCAACTAACACCCTGAGTGTGTGTGAATTGCCCTGGTGAGTTAGTGTGGTGTCTAAATAAATGCGTTTGGAGGAGTGGGGGTCAGAGTTGGTTTTGCTCACCTGGATTCTCCCCTCTCCGGGCGAGCGCCCCCTACTGGGTCTTACGTCACATGTCCGTCGGTGGTGTCCCTGTCGTCCGCAGTATAGGCAGAGTCCCAGCCTAATCCTCCTCTGCCGCTCCCCAGGTGTCAGCCTCGTATTGCCAAGTTGCATGGGCTCGGCGGGTTCAGATGGAGACGTGGATGACTGGACCGCCAGGGCTGGAGTGGAAGAAGGACGGGCGTCCGGAGATGGGCCAGCTGGGAGCCTGGGAAAAGAGTTCAGGGGGAAGGACAGCCTGGAGGCCCTACTCTCCTTGCGCCTCTCTCTCAGTCTGTTATCTATTCTTATAGCCAAGCTTATCATCGCCTCCAGAGACTCACACTCGTCTCTAGTGGCTAATTCATCCTTAATGTCATCATTTAGCCCCCTGAGAAAAGCGGTGATTAGCGCAGGCTCATTCCATCCGCTCTCTGCTGCGAGAATGCAGAAGTCGATAGAGTATTCTGCAGCGGAGCGGTTTCTTTGATTCAGATTTAGCAGTCTTGCTGCAGAGTGACTGTCTTTAAATGGTGCGTCAAACACCTTAACCGTTTCTTCAGAAAAAATCTCAAAAGAGTTCAGAACGCTAGAGTCTGACTCCCATAAGGAGTTAATTCAGTCAGTAGCTTTGCCTCGAGCCAGATTAAACACAAATGCAATGCGGGAGCTATCAGACTGATAGGTGCTTGGCTGCAACTCAAACACTAACCTGCATTGTCTCAAAAAGCGGCGGCACGCTCCTATTTCCCCCCCGTAGTGGTCCAGCGTCGGGATCGGCGGTTCACGGCGGGCCGGAGGAGCCGTGGCAGGAGGCGGCGGCAGGGGCGTCTCCAGACGCGGAGCAGAGGCAGAGGCAGCGGCGGGCTGGGCTGCGGCGTCGGCCGACTTCCGGGTAAGCTGTGTGACTCTGGCGGTGAGAGCGCGGACGGCCTCCATTATGTCGGCTAGTAGGTGTTCGTGTCGGGATACCGTCGTTTCCTGGGCGGCGAGTGTGTGCCTGATCGCTGCAGCTTCCGCGGGGTCCATTGTCCCATTGTGGTCAGCGCGTACTGTCACGGTTTGTCTAGGGACATGTATGGACCCAAAAGGAGCGGAGGCAGGACGTAAAAAGGCAGCAAGGGAATTTATTTTTACAAAAAGCAAAAGCTGAGCCAAAAGAAAACAACTAAGGGCGAGGAGACTCGCTGGCTGGCTGGACGAGGGTCTCCTGGAGATACTGGAAGGCAAAAACGAAAAGTTAACAAAAGACAGAGGAACGATAGGAACGAGCAGCTGAGGGATACGTGTAGTGCGAATGTACCACATGGGTTGTGAAACGCGCTGACACCTGCAGCAGGAAAAACACAGCTTAAGAAGGCAGGAAGGCAATCAAGAGAATGAGGGGCAGGTGCGAAGGGGAAGACTCCTCCCAGCCAACCAGTCAAGTCACCTGGGGGGAAAAGCACAGGGCAGATTGCACAGGAAAACAGACAGTCACTAAAAATAAAGGGCAGGAAGCCGGACCCTGACAAAGATGTCCTCATACACAGAGACGGCACAAGGTTTATCATCCATAAGTATGAGAGACGTTAATGTTTACATATGGTAAAATCTAGCTGCCATGATGAATGTAAGGGATGCTACATGTATGATATGCAGACATGGAACGAAATCTTAGGAAACTGTAGCGATGAAACTGTAGCGATGTCAGTGGGACTGAGGTCTCATGCTTATGCCCATATTTTTCCTGAATAATGCCTGGTAATTTTTCCCCATGGACTCAGTATAACAATCAAACCTTCAATCAATCTTTATTTGTATGGCACTTTTCATACATAAAGTAGCGCAAAGAGCCTCACAGATATTAAAAACAATAACAGAGATTTAAAACAGCAAAGAAAAAGGAAATCAAAAGAACCATCCCTCCCACCCCCACAGATATGCACAGAGACATACACAAATACATACACACTCATACACACCCTCACACATACGAACGCTGACACACAGACCCACCCATACATGCACTAGCTGTCACTAAAGAGACATGGCCTGGCCTAAAGCTACCTTTAGGGGCTAGCCACACTGAGAGAGATCACGGTCAAAGGCTGCAGGGAACGCCACCACAGTGACCATCCCAACCTGGGCAGACAGGAGGCCCTGCACCAAGGTGCCGAGCCCTCTAGCCACTTGAGCCGAAATGGACAGTACCCCCAGCGGCAGACCGGGGACAACTCTCAGTCTGGCAGGCCCCCATGAGGAAAACTGGAGATAAAAAAAAAACCTGACAGACCAAAACAGTAAAATACAACGAAAAGCATAGAGGCTAAAACATGAGGGACTAAAACACAAAAACATAAAAGCTAAAAACACGGAGGACTAAATTATAAAAACATAGAGTCTAAAGACATGAGGGACTAAAACACAAAAACATAAAAGCTAAAAACACGGAGGACTAAAATATAAAAACATAGAGGCTAAGAACATGAGGGACTAAAACATAAAAACAGAGGCTAAAAACACGGAGGACTAAAATATAAAAACATAAAAGCTAAAAACACAGAGGACTAAAATATAAAAACATAGAGGCTAACAACATGAGGGACTAAAACACAAAAACATAAAAGCTAAAAACACGGAGGACTAAATTATAAAAACATAGAGTCTAAAGACATGAGGGACTAAAACATAAAAACATAAAAGCTAAAAACACGGAGGACTAAAATATAAAAACATAGAGGCTAAGAACATGAGGGACTGCCTTGCACTAATTCCCATCTCCTTTTACTAGGAGCCTGGCTGCCCCCGTTTTGCCTGTGTCGTTCGTCGCTGCTTGGATTCACTGTCTGCTGTTCGCTGTTTGCCACGCCGCCGCACTGATTGGGACCGAGCTCACTGCCGCAGGAGCGGTTACCACTCAGTGTACTGCCCGCACTGCACCCTCCTTCCACGGATAAGCACCTGCACCGCCTCCCCTCCCTCCTTCGAGGAATCCCTCACCCCAACCCAGCACATACTATTTGCACTGTCAATAAAACTGTTGAAACTTCCTGGTGCCTCGGCCGTGCTTGCATCTGGGTCCAGCCCTCTCAGACTCTAAACCGTGACAGTCAGCACATCAAACTCTCAAATGTGGTACTTACCCGTACAAGCTCAGCTTAGCTCTGCACCTCACTACATGTTGTTTTGTGATTCTGATTCTGATTCCTTTCTTTTGCAGTTTTTCCGGGAGACCTTCACCCAGCCAGCCAGTCTCCTTGCCCTTAGTTTTTTCCCCCTTTTGGCTAAGTACTGTTTTGGTTTAGTTTTCTGTAAATAAAGTCTCATTATCCAGCTTTTTAATGGCCTGGTTTCTGCTCCTCTTTGGGTTCATAAAAATCCTGAGTCAAATTATCACATAAAGCATAGAGGCTAAAAACACGAGGGACTGAAACATAAAAGCATATCAAAGGAATTAAAAAGAATTTCAAAATCAATAAAATGCCTGGTTGAAAAGGTGGGTCTTGAGCCTCTTTTTAAAAACCTCAACAGTCTCCGCAACCCTGAGGTCCCCCAGCAGGCCATTCCACAGTCAGGGGTCATAACTGAAATCCACCTCCCCGTGCTTTTTTGAACTAACCTGTGGTATGGTAAAAAGGCCAGTTCTGGAGGACCTCAGGGTCCGCGGGGGCTGATAGGTTAAAAGCAGGTCAGATAAGTATGAAGCCCCAAGACCGTTAGGCCCTCTGTCATCAGGAGACACGGTGATGTACAGTTGCATATCATCAGCATAACTATGAAAGCTGATGCCATGCCTCCTGATGACGTCCCCAAGGGGAAGCATGTAAAGATCAGAAAGAATTGGACCTAAAATTGACCCTTGGGGAACCCCACACTTTACTTTGTGGGTTCCTTAGGAACAGGCATCCATACTTACAAAAAAGTGTCGATCTGTGAGGTAAGAGACTAACCAGTTCAGAACAGTACCAGAGAGGCCAACCAAGTTCCTCAGTCTATTTAATAAAATGTGATGGTCTACTGTATCGAAGGTGGTGGTTAGATCCAGTAGTACCAAGACTGTGAGTTTATGGTTATCTAAGTTACACCTGATGTCATTTAAAACCTTCAAAAAGACTGTCTCTGTATTGTGGTTCGTCCTAAAACCAGACTGATACTTGTTTGCAATTAAAAAGTCATTTACTTGATTAAAAACAGGTTTTTCCAAAATTTTGCTTAAAATGGTAAGTTGGATACAGGACAATAATTATTAGAGATGTTGGGATCTACATCACTCTTCTTCAGAAGGGGCTTCACCACCGTTTTAAAGGAGGCGGGGAAAATGCCTGTCTGAAGAGAGCAATTCACCGTGTGTAACAGCTGATCCTCAAAGAATCCACAAAACGATGTGGGAAATGGGTCTAATTGGCAGGTTGTGGGCTTTACTTGGGAGAAGACCCGACCAAGTGTCCTCGCATCAACCAGGGCAAAACTCTTCAGTGTTTCCTTGGGTAAGCTCAATGATCCCGGTGTGTCGACATTTAAAATCTGTTGAAATAAAAGATGCTGAACTCTCTCCCCCTCACTGTTTATACTGTAAATTCTGTCTATACTGTCATATTGCCATATTTATATTTATACTGATAATTCTGTTTATACTGTGCCATATTGCCATACTGATACTGTTAGACTGTTGTTTCTGTTTATATTGTTCATTCTGTTCATACCGCCATATTTGCCATGATTATACTATTTATATCTTCCAGATTTGCCACTGTATTTTCTTGGATGTCTTTCAGCCTGTATATATTTTTATATTTTATTT
Source organism: Brachirus orientalis (assembly GCA_016785285.1). NCBI lineage: Eukaryota > Metazoa > Chordata > Actinopteri > Pleuronectiformes > Soleidae > Brachirus > Brachirus orientalis. The sequence goes on along the minus strand of JAFBJR010000245.1, from coordinate 253,239 downwards.
TATATACAGCATATGTATATTTTTTTCCATCTTTTACTTATATTTTTCTATTCCATGTTTATTGCTGTCTGCAATGTCTGGGATAAAAGGGAAACACAATTTCAGTTCTCTGTATGTCCTGTACATATGGCAGCATTGATAATAAAGTTGACTTGACTTGACAAAGTCCTCACAAAGGGCATCAGTTGGTATTTTGGAGGAGATGAATTTTGGGTTGTTTTTATTGTTGTTGATTAGTTTTTGGAAGATTCTTGTCTGTTTGACTGAGTTATTATAAGTTTTGAGGTGTCCACGTAATCTTTCAGAGTGAACTGTTAACTTTGTTTTTCCTCCATCTCCTCTCAGCACTCCTGAAGTTTCTCTTCAGTTTTTTATCTCCACATTTCTCCACGGGGGTGTAGGTCTTGTTTTAATTGTTTTCAATAAAAGTGGAGCCACTGTGTTCAGTGTTGACCTCATTTTATGGTTAAAACTGTCAACGATAAAATCACATGGTGGTGGTAAAATTTCTCTGTAAGGAGTGCTCTGTAAAATCTGGATAAAATTTGCAGCCACTTTAGAAGTTAGGTAGCGTTTCCTCACTGTTCTCACTGGGGCCTCCCGCTGGTTAGAACTAGTGATTGTAAAAAACACACAAAAGTGGGGGGGGGGGGGACTGAAAAAAGGAACAAAAAAGGTGAGCATTAGGAAAAAAGTCGACAAAAGAGAGCAGTCCAGAGACATGAGACTAGTTTGAGCTAAGGTATGACTTGACGAGGGTTACCGGGTGTGACTGGGAAGACACGCTGACGCCAGGAAGCAGAAAACCAGGTTTAAGTAGGTTTAAGTTTAAGTAGGAGACAGCTGATTGAGTAATCGGAAGCAGCTGTGCTGATGAAGTCCCAGCCTCACCTGTCAGCCGGCCTCACCTGTCAGCCGGCCTCCTGAAACAAAAGAACAGAACACCCTCCCAGACGTGAGACATGACATTTCCTCTGCTGTATGTCACATACAGGCCTGTAGTCACATGTATCTTGGCCAATTATTTGCTGTACTAAATAATACTAAATAATAATAAATAAATCATTTGTGCCCGTTAAAAAAAAGGTAGCAAAACACAAATGAGGGGGCTAAACCCCCTTAGAACCGCCCCTCTGGTTCTGGCTCTGTGTTCTCAAAGTCCGCATTAAATTTGTTTATTTATTTATTTATACGGGCAAAGTAATTTGATGTATGGTGATAATACGTGTCAGTAGAGGAGCAGGAAAGACATATTATTTGAGGGCCGAATACAGTTGTGTTTTGCTTTTCCCAGGGACAGATCAACATGAGCAGTACAGCGCTGGTTTGGATTGTGAAAGAGTGAACTGTTGGGCTGGAGAGTGAGTGAGTGTCAGGGCTAAACACAAGTCTAGTTTGGAAGAAGAAAAAAATAGACAAGGGTTAGGGTGACAGCCTTGGATGATGTCGGCATCCTCATCAGGCAGTAATAAAGGAATGGCAGTGAGGCAAAAGTACTGGATTGTGGAAGTATGGAAATGGCTCGGAGGGGTCAGGTGGGCAACAGGAAAATATTAAAAGTGTTGTCAGGATTGGTGATTAGGTTGGGGTGAGTAGGATCACTCCGTTAAACCAATTTGATCAAGCCAAAATGATAAATAAATCTATTGGCTAGAAAATGTCACTGGGAGATGGGGGGGGGGGGGGGGGGGGGTGGGGAGGGGGGGGGGGGGGGGGGGGGGGGGCATGCAATGGCAATTATTACTTAATATATTATTAATATATAGAGGTGGACAGGATGTCAGGTCAAGAAAGGGGGAGATGTTTGGAAAAGTAGATTGAAGTTAAGTTTAGAGTAATCAGTGACAGAAAAGTAATATTGATGAAAATCAGGATATTAAGGCAGCATTAGAGGCTATCCCCAAAAGTAAAGGAAATATGATTAGGAGAACGATTCCTTGGTGGACGAAGGAGGTTAGCACAGCAATAAAAGACAGAAAAAGAGCATTTATACTTTTAAAAAGGACACATAATTATAATCTAACTGCATACAAGAGGGCACAAGCTGTAGTAAGGAGAATGATAAGAAGTAAAGAGAGCAAGTTGGCAAGGATTCAGCAATAAGACAGGAAGTACAACTTCTATAGGAGAAGTATGGGATATGGGGTAAGCTAGAAGGGAAAGTGGCAGTTACAGATACGGATTAGGCAGAAATGATAGTTAAAGAGTTTGTTAAGATCAGGAAATTTGACTGAGGGAGGGAGAAGGAGAGAAATAACAAAGAGACAGCATTCAAGAGCAGTAAAAAGAAGTAAAGTTATAGAGGACCAACCAATCAATTTCCTGTTTCTCTCAGTGAAATAAAAAGAGCTATTAGTAAAATACAGCACCAGGAAAAGAGCAGATGTGCTTTATAATGTTAAGACTGATCTGGGCAGTGGTGCATTAAAGAAACTTTTGGTTCTTTAGAATCAAGTATGGGAGGAAGGAAGAAAAGCAGGAAACATCTAATTACAGACATATAGCTCTCACATCAAATAGTTGTAAAATTATGGAGAGAATGATGAATGAAAAGTTGACCTATTTTGTGAAAATTAAGACACAGAACAATAACGAATCAACTATTGCTGTGTTTTTGATGTTGAGAAAGAATATAACATGATGTGAATTTAGGGTCTTCATAAAATTAAAGATGATGAGCATATATGGGAAGGTATTTAACTGGATAAAGGACTTAATAGAATTGTGAAATATTGAATATGATTGAAGCCACATCTTCCCTTTATCTAACAGACATGTTGGCGTCTTCTATAAATCTGTCAAAACTATGTGTCTTTTCACCAAAACATGAACCTCTCCACACTTGCAGTGGATAGGTAACTTAATTTAGGGTATAAATAGGGTATAAATAATGCTGCCAAGGTTTTTTTTATTCTTTACAAAAACACCAGCTTACCTACAGTTTCTTCCCAAATTGCAGTTTATGCATATTTTCAACAAGTTCTTACTGATGTGTATTTTCATACTAGTGAATACATATTTTCAAAATCTTGGAAAAGTTTGTATTACAAATATTGTTTCTTCATGCATCGTTTTAAACTGTTCTTAGTGACGCATATTTGCAGACAGCAGACAATAAACTGCAGTAAATTTAGATACTGTAGATCAGTGGTTGTCAAACTTTTCATACCAAGTACCACCTGAGGAAATATTGAGCTCTCGAGGTGCCACCATTATCACCAATGTTAAAATACAGTGGTGTAAATAAGCTAATCCGCTCTCTCATCATCCTCCTCTTCCTCACATATACTTCAGACACTGTTCTAGTGAAATTATATTAAGATGGAGAAGATCAGCTCCACTCTGTTCACATACTCATATACAGTAGAACAATATTTCTGATTTTCCTCCAAGTACCACTAGAGGAAGCTCACGTACCACTGGTGACTGGAGTTGCGGCCATAAGGTGGTCAGTGCCTGTCATGGCGGTAACCCCCCTAACCCGTTGGTGGACTCTAGCGGTAAGGGATGCCGTCATGCCAAAGAAGGAGTCTTATCGGGCCTCTCTGGCCTGTGGGACTTCAGAGGCAGCTGATAGGTACCGGCAGGCCAAGCGGAATGCGGCTTTGGTGGTCGCTGAGGAAAAAACTCGGATGTGGGAGGAGTTTGGTGAGACCATGAAGAACGATTTCCGGACAGCTTCGCGGAGATTCTGGTCAACCATCCGGCGTCTCAGGAGGGGGAAACAGTGCACTGTCAAGATGGGGTGCTGCTGACCTCGACTCGGGGTCATTGTGAATCGGAGGGTGTGTTCCAACTACAGGGGAATCACACTCCTCAGCCTCCCTGGAAAGGTCTTTTCGGGGGTCCTGGAGAGGAGGGTCCGTCGGATAGTCGAATCTCGGATTCAGGAGGAGCAGTTTGGTTTTCGTCCTGGTCGTGGAATGGTGGACCAGCTCTACACTCTTGGCAGGGTCCTAGAGGGTGCATGGGAGTTTTCCCAACCAGTGTACATGTGCTTTGTGGATTTGGAGAAGGCGTTTGACCGTGTCCCTCGGAGAGTCCTGTGGGGAGTGCTCCAGGAGTATGGGGTACTGGACCCTTTGATAAGGGCCATTTGGTCCCTGTACGACCGGTGTCAGAGTCTAGTCCGCATTGCCGGCAGTAAGTCACATCCTTTCCCGGTGGGGGTTGGACTTCGCCAGGGCTTCCCTTTGTCACCGATCCTGTTCATAACTTTATGGACAGGATTTCTAGATGCAGCCAGGGCATTGAAGGGGTCCAATTCGGTGGGCTCAGGATTGGGTCCCTGCTTTTTGCAGACGACGTGGTCCTGTTTGCTTCATTGGGTTGTGATCTTCAGCTCTCACTGGAGTGGTTCGCAACCGGGTGTGAAGCGGCCGGGATGAGAATCAGCACCTCCAAATCTGAGACCATGGTCTTAAGCCGGAAAAGGGTGGAGTGCCCTCTCTGGGTTGGGGATGAGATCCTGCCTCAAGTGGAGGAGTTTAAGAATGGAGCGGGAGATCGACAGGCGGATCGGTGCGGTATCCGCAGTAATGCGGGCTCTGCATCGGACCGTGAAGAAAGAGCTGAGCCGAGAGGCGAAGCTCTCGATTTACCGATCAATCTATGTTTCTACCCTCACCTATGGTCATGAGCTGTGGGTAATGACCGAAAGAACGATATTGCGAATACAAGCGGCCGGAATGAGTTTCCTCCGCAGGGTGTCTGGGCTGTCCCTTAGAGATAGGGTGAGAAGCTTGGTCACCCGGGAGGGGCTCATAGTAGAACCGCTGCTCCTCCACATCGAGAGGAGCCAGTTGAGGTGGCTTGGGCATCTGGTCAGGATGCCTCCTGGATGGACGCCTCCCTGGTGAGGTGTTCTGGGCACGTCCCACTGGGAGCAGGCCCCGGGGACGACCCAGGATTTAAGCACTTTTCTGTAGCCCACAGAATATTGAATATTGATGCACTGAATATTGAGATTTTAGATATTCTAATGATATTCTATGTTTTTGGACTGTGGGGGGAAACCAGAGAACACAGGAAGGCCTTTCTCCCCATGTCAGCTGGGATTGGCTCAACTGTCTGTTTTTCATTATTCATATCATACTATATCTGTCATAAAATAAACCATCACATCCAGCATTTTAATTGTTTTGAGTTTGCATGTTATATTCATTATTATTATTGTTGTTGTTGTTGTTGTTGTTATTGTTATTATCACAGATTCCACAAAGCAATTGCTGGATGAGGCTGTGGTCAACCTCATAAAAGATGGAAGATTTGGGCTTTAGGGAGCTCATCAGTTGTTGGATCCCACCTACATTCTCACTTCTAGTATATGCAGCTGTATTCATAATAAGTAACCCCATTAAATAAAAGTAACTTCTCCCGGTCAGGATATAGAAGATGGGTGAGAAGAACACCAAAGGTCAAAGAAGAGATTGAGGTGTCTTCCCCTCAAGTCATTTTGAGTATTTAGCACAAGTGGTGCCAAATTCTAAGATCTAAGTTTAGCACAGGTGGTGCGTACCTACATGGAGGAGTGGGGCATTACTGATGAGACGAAATGCCTTGTATCTTATATGGTAGCATGTGCTAGGGCTTTACAGATTAGACACTATTTACATTGTTCATGGTCTTAATTTGCTCGTCCTCAAACCTTTTAATCCGATTCCTGCCCTTGTGAAATTTGTACAAAAGCCAAAAAATTGTTACTTATTTACAGACAAGCATCACAGGCAAGGAGAGACTGGGTGGGGTTTAGATACAGGTGGAAAGACAGCCACAGACGCTAATAACTGAAGTAGACACTCACTGGAACAGCACATACCTTAATGCAGGAACCACTGCCTCTCTCAAACTGAGAGAGGCAGTGGCAGCAGCGCAACGCTGGTCTCTGCTGGATGCAACAGTGGATCAGACGAGAAGAAGCTCCAGTGCCACAGCAGATGCCAGTATAGAAGTGGAGTGGTACCTGGTAGAAAACAACATAAGACGAAATGAGGATCCACTGGAGTACTGGCATATACAAAAACATTTGTATACCCACTTACACCACAAGGTACCCAGGTTCCTGTGCTCCCCAGCATTGTCTGTGCTTTGCGAAAGGGTGTTCTCGAAGGCTGAAGAGGTCATCAATAAAAGGAGGAACTGCCTCAAACAAGAAAACACACACAACACAAAACATACTGACAAAATACATATTGTCTCACCCAACTACTGCACTTCCAACACACATGCAACACCAAATCTGTTTCATGAACAATGAGTCCATGACAGCCATGAAAACCACAAACCACAATGACAAGCAAAGGGATAACAGGATTACACTGGGTGAAAATCTTTATTAGGAAAAAAAAGGGATAGCAGCTATATGAAATGCAGTAGACTTTATTATTATATAAGGGTTCAACACAATTCTATATTGTAATATTTAAAGTCTATTTGAATGACTTGCCTGTCAAAGTTTAACTCTTTAAGCAGATGGTGCTAATGAGAACTGAATGAAGCTTCAAGTAGTGAATGTTGGAGAAAAGCTGGAAAGAGGCTGGAAAGCCTCTGCTTCATGAAGCTTCATTTGGCCATCACTACCAGGAGGATCTTCAGACTGTTCAGGGGCGTCATCAGACACTTCAAAGTGGCTAATGTCTGATGTCACCAGGATTACGAAAAGGGAAACAAGGCATTAATTCACTATGAATACTAATTGCAGTAAAACTGCAAAGATAACATTACAGATACCAACTGCTGCTAAATTATTATATATTTATACATATATATATGAAGTAATGGATACTCTGCTACCACCAGTAAGGAACCTTTATTGAACATGCCTAAAAGTTTTATGACAAGGCACTTGTCTGATGGCCATCTTAGGGCAAAGAAAAAAGTATTCTTTATTCTTTTTTTTCACAGCAAATTTGGAGCCATAGAGCCATTGGGGCCCTCTCCTGGGACAAGGAGTTTATTAAACTTTCATGCAAGGAGTCTTTGAAAGCAGATTTGACTTCCAGCATCTCCTCTGCAGAAACTCATACTCCAGATGAACTTAGGGCCATTTCTCTGATACGAACACCTGAGTATTCACCTGCTCCTCGATTATTAACTGTGAACAGAAGGAAGGAGTTTCGTCTGCCTGTTTTGATTACTAAACCCACAGATAAAGGTAAAAAGTTCGAGACATATGTCTACAATGACAGACACTACTACTATGCTATGGCAAGGGGCAACAAATTGCGGATAAATAAGCAAGGCCAACACTTGGGAATTACACTGACATTTTTTTTAAATTTAAGCATTCAGAATGGACATATAGCTGGGAAGTACAGTAGCTGTGGACAAATTAAAGAATAGAAGGCCAAATCAGATGGTGGTCAATGCATTTCCTCCTGCCTTTTATCTTTGTTGCCATGGCTACCATGATAGATTTATGTTTAATGGGGAAAAAAGTCAGATATTGAAAAAACTATGACTAGCAACAAAGAGATGAATGTAATGTACAAAATGTTTCCTGATTTCTAAATTTCAGGCTGTTTCATGGGTTTTAATTCATAAGTTCAAGCTCAAGCTAAGCCACCAAACTGATTTTTTTGGAGAGGAAGAAGAAAAATATAAAAAGGCAAAACAATAATATACAAATTTCAGGTGACATGGCTTTGACCATCTAGCTGCGCAACCCAAACTTGCGCAATCCTGTATTTAACCTGTCTGAATAATTGATTGTAACACCCATAGAGATATTAAACTGATTGTTATTATTTTCCACTTGTTCTTAAAAGTGAAGGAGGTAGCCGGTGGATACAGGCTCCAGACAGCAAAGGACAAATTTGAGGCTCTCCTAGAGATGGTAAAGAGCTTTCAAGTAAACTACCACTGTTCATACAGTCCCCCTGCGGTTGCAGATGAGACTATGGTACCCAAGATATTCAAGCACACTGCAAAGGCTGTTAGTAAACCAAGTAAATCCTTTCTTATTGTTTGTGCACAACACTTTACGTTTATAACTACAGTAGAGTGGTGAGTACTTAGAATATGCATTTTTACCAGGAATGAAGGCAGTGACAGGGAGTGTCTGCAAACCCAGGACTTCAACTGTCAAAAAAGAGCTTCAGCCACTGTTGAACCCTGTGGAGAGCCTGTCTCAGTGCCTGCAGCAGATCTCCTCAGATGACTGGTAAAGACTTCAACATTAGAGAACAGGCCGTTGTACCAGCTGACTATATGCTTGATCTTTCAGTTATATTGTGACCAGTTAATCTGACATCAACACAGCCTTAAAAGTCTCAGTTTCACTTGACTTGACAAACAAGCAATTAATTTACAGGTCAGTCTTTGTTCTTACCCTCAGCCATGGTCGTGAATTGTGGGAAATGGCCAAATAAACTACTCACGGATACTGAGAAGTGGCTGTAATGAATTTCCATTGCAGACTGGAGCCTTAGGCTAGGACTAGATCATTATTTTCGGATTGCCAGCCACATTGATCAAATCAGATTTAAATCCAACTCATTACAGATCACATTCTTAACTAAAAGTGTCTTGCATTTGAACATGACTGCCTTGTCAGAACACCACATAGATCACTCGGTAAAAAAGTGGGACATAAGATATAATGTACTTTTATTGATCCCTACAGGGAAAAATTCAGAAATAGCAGCTGTCACAGCACATCTTCAGCTTCTCCCTTTAGGGGTCACCACTGCGGATCACCAACACCAACTGACCTCATGTCCTCCTCCACAAGCAGATATGAGATTTAAATCTAGAGGATGGAGCTCTTCATTGTCGTCTGAATGCAATGCTCATTGCATGTATTTTGGCAAAAAGCTGTGTGGATTTCTTTTTTTCCTTGACCGTTCTCATTCATGTTGCATAGCCACATATCAGATGTCTCTGACTTTGAATAGCCTAGATTTTTTTTCCTGCTGAGATGTGGGGTGGGCATCTTGTTAGGCTGCTTCCTCCATTCGAGGAGGGGAGACTCCAGAGTGGACCCTCATATCTCTCAATTGGCCTGGTAATGCCTCAGTGACTCTGTGGAAGAGCTTCCATCATTACAACGCACACACGTTGCCTGCAAACCTAAAAAGCCTCACTACCCCTATCCCTGACCTTCTGCCAGAGGAGAAGCAGTGGGTGAGACTGAGGAGACGAGGGAGGAGTATGGCAGAGCGGGGAGTTTAGTTTCCAATTTTGAGGAGATGGCAGTAATGCAACATCATGGATACAAGCTGCCAGTAAACCCCAAAGAATAAGAAAAATATCAGAGGAAAAGCAAAACAAGGGTCTGCAGAGAAGAGGTGTTAAAATGTTGACATATGAAAACTGTCAATAATGTAACAAACAATATTATAAGCACCATGACCGTACAAACACACGCAGGGTTAAGTATTTGACATTGAGAACTTCACTGTGGTTAGGTGGATAGAGCTGAATGGTAGTCATGGAGATTACAGCATCATTTGAAGGAGTTGGACCAAGGAACAGACACTTTACGCCAGGTTCCACAGATCAACTCCTTATTCTATTCTTGTTCTGTATTTTGAAACCGAAAACATTTCCTCACATCTGACTTTACTTTTTCCACACTGACTAGTCACCAGTGCTCTGTATTTATATAGTCTTTTTCTACTCTTGATGACCACTCAAAGCTGCTTTACACTATAGTTGCCATTCACTCACACATTCATACAGCACATCTACATACAGCACGTTTTCTATCACACATCTTTTATACCCATTCACATGCTGCAGGCACAACTGTCAAGAGAAATGTGGGGTTAAGTGTCTTGCTCATGGACACATCGGCCTTAGCAGGTTGATTTGTGTATGCAGTGTACAATGCAGTTAATGATGTGTTGTCCTGTAAAATTTCAGGAGGAATAAAATTGCTGGGATGAAAATCATTCAAGCTCTGACACTGCATCACCCACGGATTCTGAAGACCAAGCTCCACCAAGTGTGTTCAGTCCTCACTCAGGAGGTATTGTTCACACTTTTGTCATTGTATTTTAGTTTTTTCTCTTTGGCTACATTTAGACTATTACATTTAATTTACAATGGTATGTTTAAAAACAAATGATCCAGACAAACATTTCAGTGTCCAAGAATAAACCTGCATCATCTATACTAACACACCTCAAAATTATCAGTATATCATCAGACCATCCAGGTTTGCTGAGAAAGCACTTGCCAGTGATACAAAAAGCTGAATTTCCTGTCTGCAATAGTTTGTTTAGTGTCATGAAGTATTATCAACCCCAGCCAGCATGTCCATGTGGGCCCCATAAGGATTATATTCAAGCTAACAATGTGGGTCCCAAGTAGAGCATGGATACCCATTGGGTCCCGTCAGGCTCAGGTTGGGCTGGGTTCAGACACATCATTTGACAAAATGATGTGTGGTAATTTCAAGTTCTTTTAGTTAAACATCAAATTAAATATCATGAATTCAAATGGTGTTCTTTTAAAATTCCGGAGATTACTATTTGCGACAGGTCAGTGTAGGCAACACAGTCACTCTAGTCATGTTACCAAAACCATATGGAACCTGCATAATTTGCACTCTTCAAGCCCATGCCCACTTAGTACCCAGGCAGCCTGGAAAGGGTACTAAGTGGGCTTGGGACTGAAGTGGGGAAAACACAGGATGGGCCACCATGAAAACCACAGACACTCCCCTGAATATTGTTAGCATGAACATAAACCTTATGGGGCCCATGTGGGCACGCTGGCTAGGAAGATACAAAAGCATGAAACAACCAAACAACCTAGCCAGCATGTCCAGCTCTGATTTTCCCAACTGCAATTCTAATAATTTAGAGCAGGCTGTACTTTGAGAAGTGCAACGCCGCCCTCCACAGCTCGAAGCTCCCAATCAGAGTTCGGTATCACAGTGCAAAGTTTCCTCAACTTCTTAAAGCACAGAGATTTAAGTTTTAACAAAAGCGGGGTGTGTCATCATTGTCAATGGTTTCAGTTTCTGCCCTTCCAGACTAAAATGCAGCCACAGAGTGATTGAAAAAAAAGAGACAGCAGCAAACTTATTAGTTTTGGGGGCTCAAAAAAGGGGGCAGCATGGACCAGAGCCTTTTCTGACAATAAAACAGAGATGTGTGGTGGTAGCCCGTGTGTTTTCTGTAGCACAGACTCCCCTACATTTACCTGTGTTTACACTGCTTTATTGACTGATCATTTTTGCTATTCAGGTGAAAAACCTGCGCTCCGCAGTGGCCTGTGAAGCCATCTCCACTGTGGGTGGCCTTTACATGAACCTCCAGAATGCCATGGACCAAGAGGTAGAGCGCACTGGCAAAGCCCTGCTGTTGTCAATGGCACAAAACAGAGCCACCTTTTGTAAAAAGCAGACCAGTCTGGCCCTGGATGCCATGGTGAAAAACTGCAGCCTCACACAAATCGTGAACGTTCTGCTAAACACGGGATTGATGTAAGAGGGAATAGGACATTATTTTCATCAGCAGAACTTCATAATTTTCTGTATATTACATATTTTAAATACATATTCCTCTGTCTTTGCCGTCCTCAGGCACCCTCATGCTGTGGTACGAGCAAGTATGGCCCAACACTTGCACCAGGTGGTCGAAAGAGTTGGAGCTGCTCGCATCTTGACCGCAGAAAGGAGCTTTGCAGACGCATTCCTCAGTGCTGTTTCTAAAATGTCTGTGGATGCAGCTCCAGATGTGAGGTTGGGTTTTTTTGTTAGTTGTGATCCATGGTTCTTGCCTCTTGTTTTTAGCCATATTTCACATATTTTTTTAACATAATGCTGTAACTTTTCTCCACAGGCATCACGGACAACTAATGCTCCAGGAAATGGCTCTACAAAGGGACTTTATGAGACAGTGGGAGAAGATAAGGCCAGAAGATGAAAGGGTTCAACTGATTAAAATCATAAATAAGGTTCGAAGAGTTAAAAATGGGGACACGTAGTCCTCAGTTGCATGATTAATCTACAGAAGAAGTTGTCTGGTAAAATTTAAGTCAAGGCTCGACAACTTTAATGATTTAGAGGGCCCCTGACTATCAATGTGAATGCAATTTGTTCTGTTTTGGGTAGAAATACTGTGAGCAGAATTAAATCAACACTGAAATCAAATTGAAAGTGTTGATGTGCTCCTGGCTTACCTGAAGGGCCCCCTTGTTCTCTTTTTTTCGCTCTCTCTTATAAAATCATCATCTAAATGCATCTAAAAAGAAAGACAGTGTACTGAAACATTAAAAAAAAATCTTAGACAAAAAAATGATTTACGTATTTTTCCTTCGTCTTCTATGGGAGTTTAAGGAAGCAGGATGCGAAGCAGTTGGGAAGGACCGAAGCTTATTGGACCACATGAACAGGATTGAAAAAGTAGTAATGTGATTCATTTATATTTGCAACTGTTGATTAAAGATACAATTTTAGTAATTATTTTTAACAAAGTTACAATAAAGACACATTTATATACATATACATATACATATACATATACATATACATATACATATACATATACATATACACAGGCTAACAGTCACAAAATTAACTTGTCGACTTTATTCAGCTGACATTGCCATTCACACATGCATGACATCATATTTTAGCAAGACACTGAAATAAAGTGTTTCTCCTTTTGTCCCCTGGCAGACACATTGTCAGTGAGAGTGTGCATGCCTGTCTTTTGCAGGTCCAAGGAGAAAATGGGCCAGCAGGGGGCATGCACAGCTCAGCCAGTGCTGACTTTTTGTCAATATCTCATACAACCACGCCTAAAAGAATGTAAACTATCCCTTTAAGGGAAATCTTAGACATACAAATATGTTGTTAGGGCATTCTAAGTTTATTCACTAATGATTTTTTTCCCCTAAGATGTTTTGTTTATCTGGATTGGGAATCCAGGGAGGGATATATATCAATGTCTTTTATCTTCTCTAGACTTGACTACTGTGATGCACTTTACTCTGGTATCAGCAAAGAAAACGATGAGGACAGAGAGAAAGAGAGGGAGAGGATGGAAGGAAGCAGACACAGACTTAGGAGATAAATAAGGTTAATGACACATAATTAAGTCACATTCATACCCTGAGTGAGAGAGAGTGAGTTTGAAAAGAGTGAGTGTGAGTGCACCACAGGAAATCCCCCAGCAGTCTAGGTCTATAGCAGCATAACTAAGAGATGGTTCAGGTTTCCCTGAGCCAGCTCTAACTATAAGCTTTATCAAAAAGGAAGGTTTTAAGTTTAACTTTAAATACAAAGAGAGTGTCTGCCTCCCGAACCGACATTGGTAGTTGGTTCCACAGGAGAGGAGCCTGGTAACTAAAGGCTCTGCCTCCCATTCTACTCTTATGGACTCTGGGAACCACAAGTAAACCTGTGTTTTGGGACCAAAGTGATCTGTTGGGCTGATAAGGTGAAATTAAATCTTTAAGATATGATGGGGCCTAATCATTAAGTGCTTTGTACATGAGGAGGAGGATTTTAAATTGAATTCTAAACTGTACAGGGAGCCAGTGTAGAGAAGCTAACACTGGGGTGATGTGGTCTCTCTTACCAGTTCCTGTTAGAACTTGTGCTGCAGCATTTTGACAGACTTATTGGAACATCCAGATAATACTGAGTTACAGTAATCTAATCTTGATGTGAACAAGAGCATGAACTAGTTTTTCAGCATCCTTTAAGGATAAATTGTTTCTAATTTTCATAATGTTCCACAGGTGGAAGAAGGCTGTTTTGGAAATGTGTTTAATATGTGAGTCAAATGATATATCCTGGTCAAAAATAACTCCAAGGTTCCTTACAGTGGAACTAGACACCATGGTGATGTCATCTGAAGTGACAATATGGTCAGAAAGTTTGTCTCTAAGGTGTTTAGGGCCGAGTATGATAACCTCAGTTTTGTCTGAGTTTAGAAGTAGGAGGTTACAGGTCATCCAGGACTTAATGTCTTTGAGACATTCCTGGAGTTGAACAACCTGATTTATTTCTTCCGGCCTCATTGATAAATAAAGTTGTGTATCATCTGCATAACAATGAAAGTGTATGTTGTGCTTTCTAATAATGTTCCCTAAAGGAAGCATATATAAGGTAAAAAGTATAGGCCCAAGAACTGAGCCCTGTGGAACGCCATAATTAACCTTTGTCTGCAATGAGTCATTATCATTAACATGTACAAACTGGAATCTATCAGACAAGTATGACTGAAACCAGCAGAGGGCAGAACCTGAGATCCCCAAAGTCTGCTCCAGTCTCTGCAGTAGAATTTTATGATCAATAGTTTCAAATGCAGCACTAAGATCTGACAGGACAAGTATAGAGACCAGACCATTATCTGAGACCAAGAGGAGGTCGTTGGCAACTTTAACTAGGGCTGTTTCTGTGCTATGGTATAATCTAAATCCTGACTGGAAATCTTCAAACAGCCTGTTACTGTGCAGATATTCACATAACTGATTTGCAACTGCCTTTTCTAGTATTTTAGAAATGAAGCGAAGATTTTCTATTGGTCGATAATTGGCTAAAACATCTGGGTTGACGGTAGCTTTTTTTAAGAAGGGGCTTAATAACTGCAACTAATCTCCCATCATATTTATTTTAAAATTTTCATTGCCCTTTTCCATCTTTGGGATGTTGCTACTTGAATTATTTTATGGATTTACTTAATAGGTTTAACCAAGTGCCAAGACAGAGCTAATGATACAACAAATTATTTTTACTCTCTGATAATGGATGTCTGATTTGGGTTTGGGATGCTTGAGCCCAAATTGTTATATGGTGTGAAAAATGTGAGAAAATGAAATAGTGCATAAATAGCAGGTACTTAGTGAGGAGGTACATAGTGCCTGATAAAGTTTAATGTGCATTATGTGCCCTATAAACAATTAACTTGGTACAGTTGTTACAAGTGGCTCAGAGACACAACACAATGAGGGACACACACACTTCAGTATTGAATGCAAAAAAGGTATTTAATTTAATAAATGAAAATGGTTCAAAAAGGCACAGCCAGAGAAGGATGACAGTGCCATCCTTAGGCAGGGAGGGTCAGCTGAAAAACACCAAAATCAACAAATGAAACTAAATATGACCCCCAGGTTTTTGAAAAGTAAGAGGCTGGTTCGTCAATGCCATACTCATCTTCCTGCAAAACTTTTCCAGGCTTTTGTTTCATCTGTTTCAATTTGTTTGAGATGTGTCGCTGCCATCAAATTCAAAATGTCTCATTTTCAACCTCTGATATGTTGTTTATGTTCTCTGGGAATAAAATATGGGGTTATGAGATTTACAATTCTGTTTTTATTTACATTTTGCACAACATCCCACCATTTGAATTTGGGGTTGTAGCACCCATCTAGTCTTGTCGGCTTCCCTGGGTTCACCAGGGGCCAGGCAAAGTCTCAAAAAGCTTACCTCATGTGGCAACAATGGCATGAACCTGCTAACTAAAAAAGTAGTTTTTTTTTCATTTTTACTTTAACTACACCAAACTACCATTATGTTACGACTATCTCAGAGACACAACACAATAAGGGACACACACAGTTGAATGCAAAAACGGTATTTATTTAATTTAATAAGTGGAAATGGTAGTGAAGGTTCATTATCATCACTACAATTGTTAAATTTTAAGATTATCCAGAAACTCTGCTATTTTTCCACACATTCTGTTTCTGTTCCTGTCTCTAATCCTCTCCAGAATACTGATGCTGTTCTCCCTAAAGAAAGACTGTTGGGGAATCGCTGCTGCCCTCATGTGGTATTCTATAGACCTGTGGCTCTCCTTTTGGAAAAAATGTAAGTGCTTTGCATAGAAGTTGTAAAGCATTAGTACCGCTTTGGGATCCATGTCACTTTCCAGCAGCTCTTGATAGATCTGCTCAGCTGCAGCTCGGTTGTGATTTGAATGTGCGTATATGGTTGCCAGGGATATTTTACTCTTAAGTGAAGAGTCGGGGTAAAGGGAAATCACCTCCCTGTAGAGGCTGATTGCTCTTTCGACCATGCTGTGCTCCACAGGAGTGTCCCTGTGTAAAAGGATTCTCACTTTGTAGCAGACTGCAGCACACTTTTTCAGATAACGCTCATCTGGATGCCTTTCCAGAGCCCCCTCTGCTAAATCAATAGCCTCATCAATAGATACACACGATCTGTACAGCCTAAGTAACGGTTTGATACCACTGTAGCTGCTAACAGGCTTAAGCAAGACTCTGCGGGCCAAAGAACGTGCTTCCTCTACAATGTTTTGTTTATTTGTGGCACATGCTTCAAGGTAGAGAGCAGCAAGGTACAAGTTCCCTGGGTCATGATCCTTTGCTATTTTCATTTTGTCCAAGATGTCAGCCCTGACCTTTTTGTTGCTGTTTTTAAAGGTATTTACTAATGCCAGCACATGGCTGGTCTGCCAATCTGTCACATCTGGCTGCATCCTGATGGCTTTCTGGAAGTAATCAACAGCCAGCAGCTTGTGTTTTCTGCTGAACTTCATCAGAGTCCAGGCTTTCTCAGCATAGATCTCTGGATGCAGCTCACCCTGCCATTGGGATGGATATTCTTTCATCAGGGCCTCAACCTTTGACAGACAAGCCTTACTCTCTGCTCTTTCTCCTTCATAGTAGTTCAGCCAAGCCAGATTACTGCAGTTCACCACCAGCCAGGGGCCCTCATCTGGGACGGTGTTTTTTATCTGGCGAAAGGCCTCAGCAGCCCTGCTGAAGAAACTCCTGGCATCACTGACGAAACCCAGCTGGAAGTGGATGTAGCCCTGCAGGTCATAAATATGGCCCAGCCAGTTGTATCCCTCCTCAGTGCCAATGTCCTCCAACTTGTCCCTGATGCGTAAAAGTTTGGACCTGCTAAGGTCGAGATCCCAGGTGAAGTGGCACTGCAGGGCCTCCAGTTGGGCCTCCAGCATTCTTTCCGTCTGAGCAGCCCTAATGGATCATAACAGTGAGTATTAAATAACATGGAGTACAGTCATAGAAAAGTGAGTAGCACTGTTGCTGGTTCGTGACCCAGTCTGACCAAAGGCCTTTCTGTATGGAGTTTGCGTGTGTGCATATGGGTTTTATCCTGGTTCTCTGATTTCCCCCCACAGTCCAAAAACACACAGAGGTGAATTGGGCACCCTACATTGACCGTGGGTGTGAATGTGAGAGTGAATGGTTATTTGACTCTGTGGGTCCGCGATGGATTGGAAACCTGTCCGGGGAGCGACCTTGCCTTTTGCCCTATATCAGTCAGGAATGGCTAGTGGCAGACAAAAAAATGAATGAGCAGTGATGCAATTAAGGTACTGTATAAGCGCTCTATGCAGTTTATAATAGCCACAAGGGCCACAAAATCTGTTTTACTCTTTATTAACATGAGGGTCATGGGAAGCTGGAGCCAATCCCAGCTTCCCCAGCGACATAGGGTGAAAGGTAGGGTCACATCCTAGACAGGTCACCAGTCCAACATAAAAGGAAGAACAACCATTCAGTCTCTCATTCACAGTCAATTTAGATTGTCTATTTAAATTATTTTGGACTGTATGAGGAAAAAAGAGAACCCATAGAAAACCCATGTGCACATGGGGAGAACATGCAAACTCCACACTGAAAGGCCATCAGTTGGACTGGTTCGCAAACCTGGACTTTCTTGCTGTGGGGCAAGTGCTAGCCACCGCTTCACCATATGGCCACAATAGTTTTTTTAATCAAATTTAATGTTTTGTAACTTTAACTGTTTTTGCTGCCCTTAATTTCTTTGTCTGTCTTGTGAGTGTGTCTTTGTTACCATCAGTGTGAGTAATTTTGTAGTTGGCCCCAAACCCACCTTATATAGAACTGTGTTAAAGTTTTAGGCCACAATTAGAGTTGTTGTTTTTGCATTGCTATCATGACCTTTTCAACTTCAAACAAATTACAATACCATTACTCGTGGCCCAATCTTTTTTGTCTGTTGCTTGCTTAATCTTGTACTATTACATATACTACTATCACTACCCTGCATGTTTTGTTGGTACACAACTGCCACCGTACTTATGTCTTTATATGCGTGCACTAATTAATAAAGGGGAAAAAATGGCATCTACATGAATATTGCACATAAATAAAAGAATATTGCAAATAGACACATAGTTGTAGTTTTAGCAGTCGTATGGCCCATTGATAGAAACTGCCCTTGAGTCTGTTTGTCTGATATGTGTCTTTATCTCCTACAGTTTATGGACTTGGTGGGAGCAGTTATTGATAATTCTCCTGGATCTGACACTGGGAGCTGGAGATTTCCTTTAGTGAGGGAAAAGAACTGCTTCTACAGGTTAAAGTATCAAGTATTTTGTGTGACCTACCCTTACACTTACCTTACAACAACAGCACACCCCTGACTCTGTTAAAGGTGGAGTGGAAGCCTAATCAATGTTTCTGGTAAAACTTGTGTTTGTGCCACGATTTATTTTTAACAAATAACTGCTGCGAAAAAGGTCTACTGCACCAGTTTATTACCTTAGCATTACATACACACGTTGAGGTAAGTTAAACCCAACTCAAGAACAACTTTCAGCCAATGCCAATGATCACAAAATTTGGCAGTGCTGTACAGGTTCACCAAATTACTAGGCCCTGCGGTGTGCTATGACTGGGTTAATCTCATGGGGGGAAGGAGGAAGAATAGAAAATAGGACAAAAGCATACTGTAAGTGGATGAAAAAGAAGAAACAAATGGAAAAAAATGAAATAGACAAAAACAAAGGGAGGAAATATAACAGTGAAGCCAGGAAACAATGAAAGCACAAATCAGAAAAGAAACAGATGAGGCTATGATTAATAACGATTGCCACTGGTGCTATTGACCAACAGGGTGCCGATGGAACTGGGTTTAAGGTTGGCTGAAGAAAAGGATGAAGAGAGGGGGACAACGATGGAGAGAAGGGAGGTAAATATATTTTGTGAGCAAGAGAGCAAAGCAAGAGCTTTTTGACCAGACTTTTTAACACAGTCTTGGCAAGTGAGAAAATGCCAGAGGAATGGAGAAGTGTAGGAGTACCTATTTTCAAGAACAAGGGTGATGTGCAGGACTGCAGTAAGTACAGGGAGATAAAGTTGATCAGCCACAATTGTGGTTCCCAGAGTCTATAAGAGTAGAATGGGAGGCAGCATGGAAACCCGAACCATGTCTTAGCTGCTCTCTATGCTGCTACAGACATAGACTGCTGGGGGATTTCCTTTGCTGCACTCACACTCACAGTATTGTCACGTTATTGTTACAGGTGGTCAGACCGGGGGTGAAGTGTGCAGTCCTACAGCTCGACACAGCACAACAAAAAGAGGGCCACATCGTAGCGTAAACTAGCATTACAGCAATACTCTGGCTATTACAATATGAATATAACTTTATTACATGTCATTAACCTTGTGCTTTCTCTCCCCTAGTCTGTGCCTTTCCACTTTTCGCATTTACTTCAGGCACTGGTGTCGTGAAATTAGATTAAGATGGAGCGAGAGATATGCTGACTCTAATTATTGAATTTATTATCATTATTTTTGTTATATGATTCATTTTCTATGCACTCTGGCCACATTTGTCAGCTCTTCTCCGATCACATACAGCATATACAGTAGAAAAGTATTTTTGATTTGTCCATCACACATTCAACAGGTTGAGAACCATGGGCCTAATGTTTGCTCACTGTGTTTCTCTTCTCCCTATAATATTGTAAAGGTTTCTGCCTTACTATGTACAGTGTATTGAAATAATTTATGTTATGATCTGGCGCTATACGAATAATATTCGGTAGACTATGATGAAAAATACTGAAAACATGGCCACCAGCATGGACTCAAGGAAAGAGAGATTTTTTTTTTTATAAAGGATATAGGGTTAAGTGATCATGTTTTGTCATGTTGTAAAATTAGTGATTTTCTCAGTGGTGTGGGAGAGAGGTTGACGAAGTGAAACAATCTTCAGGGAGCACGCACAGCACAGTCAGCAATGACCTTGTCAGTACCTCACACAGCCACACTGAAAAAAAAGCATCAACCACATACTACATACTTTAAGTACAAAAGTACAAGTACAAAAAAGGAAAGAGAAATAAAGAAAAGACAGAGGGGTAGAACTAAGACACACACAAAACATAAGGTAATTTTGGAACTATGATATTTACCAAATGAATCATGTTGTTGATTATAGTCATTACAAAGCAACACCTCACCTCATTATCTGGCAAGAGTCAGTCGTTTTCTCGCTGTCTGGTTCCACGTTCACCACTGCTTTGGGTGCAGCAACATACACTCATTAATGTTCAACTTTTATGCTGCTGTAAATCACGTAATGTTGAGTGAGGACTTTTGTTTCCATGAACAGAAACCTAGAGCCACTGCCTCAACAGTTCTGTCAGTGTTAATTTTTGTGATAATTGTGTGATTTTTTTTTTTTTTTTCCAAGAAATTCAAGACCTGGCTTAGAAATCCTCAAATCTGATACCATTTAAACATTCTGAACAGAGGCACAGTTTTTTTTTTAATTATTAATTGGAAATAAACTTTACTGTGTAATTGTACAGGATTAATATAATAAATGGATCTGCACTGCCTGGACATATATATATATACACATATATATATATATATATATATATATATATATGTATATATATTAGTTCATTAATCTATTAATAAGTCAATTCATCCACACACCGGTATAGTGGCTAGCAAAAAAACCCAGTCTGTCTGGAGTTTGCATGTTTCCTCCCACAGCCCAAAAATATTCAAAGGATTAATCTGACACTCTGAACAGGCCATAAGTGTGTTAAATTGGTTGTTTTTCTTTTTGGGTGATCTTTCACCCTATGTCAGCTGGAATTAGCTCTAGCGGCCCCCGCAACCCTCAGGAGGAGGATAAACCAGTAGACAATAGCTGTGTCTCAGTAGTGAAGGCTGCATCCTCTCAGCTACAAAAGACCTCTTGCAGGTGCAAGACATCCACACCAGATGGTGGCGGCAGTGTACCAACACGTTGTTTGCCGACCGTCCAATAAACAGCAAGAAGAGTGACGTCATTTGTGCGACACGAACGCAGTGCGTGTGTACTATGTTGCTGTGGTAGCTTCGAACCATTTTGCTGGATTATGCTTCAGATTAAGAGGTTTCAGAAGGCTCATGCAAGACTCGACGATGATTCTGTGAGTTAATGTGTTGCTGTAAGGCCAGAAATAGAAGTCTGGAGAGTGTTAAACCACAAACGCTGTTATTGGAATGCTGGAAAAAACCGCTGCCAGCTAAGTGGCTTCATTAGCCAAACATGGTGATAAGCTGCAGTTCAATGTTTATGGTTTTTCAGGTGACAATGTGAAAAGCGAGTCGTGTGTATCGGTGGTGTGTTGTGGAGCAGGAGGTACGGGAGGGTAGCTGCAGGCCAAGGCTCTGCTGAGCTCTGTGTTGGCGGTGGTCGGTGTGTGGAATGGAGACCTGGACCCCGAACCCCCGAGCCAAGCCCTTCATCCCGCGTCAACAGAGGAGCCTGTACCTCACCTGGAAATATAAGTTGACCAACAAGAGGACCATCCGTCGTTTCTGCCAGGTCAGTGTGACTAACAAAAAATCAAAGATATTGGCTGGTGGTGAGGGTGCTTTTCTACTATACAGGTCTAGCTTGGCTCCACTCTCCTCACTTTTTTTTTTAACTTTTCCAATAGGGATAGTACCTGGTACTTTTTTAACACCTGCTGTTGAGAGGTTCCAAGCGAGCTGAGTCAGTACTAAAATGTGACGTCACAGACTGCCAATAATTGGTCGGAGTGTGTCACTGGAAGAGTCATGAGCTCGAATTCCAACACAGGAATCGAGGAGGTATAAGTAATGGAAAGAAAACACATGCCTGACACCAAACCATGTAGTGCTAGAACTGTATAATGGAAATGCGCCATAAGTGTCGAGAAAGGGTGTAGTCACCTGTCACTTTCAAGAGGTGTGATTAACGGACTTAGATGAAAATGTCTCTGTATTGTTGGACAATTGGATAGACCTACAACCAGTAGGACCCACGATCTTGATGATGTATTTGCAGAGTGACAGAAAACATGTCACCTAACGACTATTAACTGGGAGAGTGACGTGAAGCAAGCCGCTTAAAACGTTCTTCTATATTATTCAAGTTTGTGCTCCCTAGTGCCACAGTCAATGCGGCTTTCTCCTTCCAGAACTTTCGCACCGGCTTTTCACATAGCCATGTTGGTGCAATATTGTGTCATTCACACAATTTGAGTTTTGTGATACAAGGCTATCACCATTACAGACACTCAGATTCTCACTCGGTCACACACAACCTCATATGCAAACACACATTCACTGACTCACTTACTAATTCACTCACACCAATTCATTCAATCACTCACTCACACAGGACAACAGCTTAGGTGATGAGCTTTAAAGAGGATTGCATTCATGCAAGCTCAGAATCTGGCCACATGAAGACATCATGGACTGTAGCAGGTGTAGATTTAATTAGGTTAACCTTTTTTTGATGCTGACTGTGTCTTGTACAGCTACACTTAAAGATCCCATAAAGCAAATTTAGGGCTGTAACGATACACCATTGTATCACGATTTTTGACCCACGGTTCGATACACCTCACGATTTTTTTTTAAATTGAAAAAGCATTTTATTTAAACAACATTTACTTAACAATTACCTTAATGTAACATTTAATAACAAATAGTTTGGAACACTGTGAACAGATTTCAACAGAACATATAATACAAAGTATAGCAAAAATGAACAAATAAATAACCAAAGATTTCTCTATTTTCTGTACCAAAATAATAATGTTGAAAAACAAATGGAATTTAACTCCATTGAGGAAAGGATTCATAACACCATGTCAAGTAATTCCCATAATACAATGTAAATTTCATTCTAAGGTAGCAGGCTTGAACTCAGCCTAACAATATAGGAAAACTAGATAAATAAATAACCAAATATATAATATTTCTGTGTTTTCTAGAACAAAATGATACTCCATTGAGTAAATTAAAAGTAAATTAAATAGCTCCCTTTCATCCTGAGGTAGCAGACTTGCACTTGTGCTGTAAATCAATGGTCAAGTTAGAAAACAAACAATTAACAGCTTCCTTCACCAAACCTGATCAGATGATTTATGAGATTGGCGGAAGAGCTAATTTAAGAAACCTGGCCGCTACAACAGCATTTGCAACATTTCTTGCATTGTCAGGTGTCAAATCTGACCTGGTGATTTTCCAATCTGACGTAGCCTGTGTCAGGATTTCTGCCAAATGCTCACTTGTGTGACTCTCAAACACTGGCCGTGTTTGAAGGACAGGGTTTTGCCAGTGGTCCGTGATATAATGTGCAGTTATGGTTAAATAACTGTCCGTGGCACGGGATGTCCACCCATCAGTGGTGATTGCGATGGAGTCAGTGCTTCTCGATTCTTCCTCTATCCTAGATTTCGTTTGGAAGCACATTCCCAGAGAAATGAGCACGGCTTGGTATGTCATAACGGGGCTCGAGAACCATTAGTAAATTTTGGAACCCTTCGTTCTCAACCACTGAAAAGGGGCCCATATCCAGTGTCATAAATATTCCTATCACCCTCGTTGCACGGTCCGAATTCATTGGCAACTTTGCTTGAAATAAATTTGCCACAGTAGGCTGCCGTTGCTGAGGTTTCTTGGCTCCACTTAAGTTGATTTCAGGATGGTGCCGTAAGATGTGCATGTTGGAAGTGTTCCCTGTCACTTGAGGAAGCGTTTTAAAACACTTACGGCGAATGGTACGGGTCTTGTCGACAACACGGTTGCCATCCTTATTCTCAGCCGGGTAAATGTGATGTGAAATATGAAATGACCTAAATGTGGAGGGTCTGCAATTTCAGGGCTACTTGAACTAGCCATTGTTCATCCACCTCATTCACGTTGTTGAGCGAGCTAAACTTTTTGCAAGCGTCATATGACTGAAAGGTTGTCACATGACACGCAGTTGGAGGATGCTTGCAGGTGGTTTAGGCCTACATATTGTAAAATAGGCTACTAATGTCAAATAAAAAGAACCGACATTGGCAGTTGGTTCCACAGGAGAGGAGCCTGGTAAATAAAGTCTCTGCCTCTCATTCTACTCTTATGGACTCTGGAAACTACAAGTAAACCTGGAAACTACAAGTAAACCTGTGTTTTGGGACCGAAGTGATCCGTTGGGCTGATAAGGTGAAACTAGATCTTTAAGATATGATGGGGCCTGATCATTAAGTGCTTTGTACGTGAGGAGGAGGATTTTAAATTGAATTCTGAATTTAAGAGCATGATTTCAGGATGGTGCCGTAAGATGTGCATGTTGGAAGTGTTCCCTGTCACTTGAGGAAGCGTTTTAAAACACTTACGGCAAATGGTACGGGTCTTGTCGACAACACGGTTGCCATCCTTATTCTCAGCCGGGTAAATGTGATGTGAAATATGAAATGACCTAAATGTGCTCGGAGGGTCTGCAATTTCAGGGCTACTTGAACTAGCCATTGTTCATCCACCTCATTCACGTTGTTGAGCGAGCTAAACTTTTTGCAAGCGTCATATGACTGAAAGGTTGTCACATGACACGCAGTTGGAGGATGCTTGCAGGTGGTTTAGGCCTACATATTGTAAAATAGGCTACTAATGTCAAATAAAAATAATACTAATTTGAAAAGTTTGCTAGCACTAACAGCTCATATCATGTGACTGGATCTGGACTGAAGTATAACTGGCTTTGAAAGGGCGTGTTGTGATTCTGCCTTCTTACACTGTGAGACAGGTTCGTGGCTGTGAGTGTGGCGATTTCGGTTTCGATACGCGTATCGTTACAGGGCTAAGCAAATTCCAAATTTCTTGTCTTCACACAATATATGTGATAGTTCTTCTATCAGCATCCACTGCCACTGATCATCTTTGGGGTCTATGTTTACCTTTCTGAGTTACTGTTGAGTTGGAAAAAGTTGCACACAGTGGCCATTTTTGTTCCACTCAGCTAGTGATCATATAATAGGTGCCCTTCAACCTGGTAAAGACATCTTGGACAAATTTATGTTCTGAAGTCCCCACCTGTTTGTGCTTACTTCACAACTTGCTTGAAGCCAGTTCACTTTGTTTAACATGCTTCACAAAACACGTTGCTGCTCCTAGTGTTTTGCTTTTTGAAGGGTCTTTCGATACATGATTAACTATCAATAGGTGTGAATGTGAGAGTGGATGGTTGTCTGTCTCTCTGTGGCCCTGCGATGGACTGGCGACCTGTCCCCACCTTTTGTGCCAATGTCAGCTTGGATTTGCACCAGTGCCCCACCATGACCCCTCATGTGGAGGATTAAGTGGTAGAAGATGAGTAAGAGTGAGTGTATGGCCTGATCGACACTCGGACAGACATCCACCCATGTCTTTCTTGCAGGATGGACAATGGCTACAATCTTGGAGTGCTGGAACCCAAACCTTTCCAGTCTGCTCAGCAATGTTGTGCCAGTGTGGCATTCTTCAACAGGCAGAAGTTAGCGAACACCCAGTCATCAATTAAAAAGTGACGCCAAGATATGCTTCTGTGGCAGTACTGTTCCACGCATCAATTGTCAGGGCAGTTTTGCTCTTTATTGATTTGAGAGCAATTTCAACATGACGTCGAGTGGATTCATACTTTTCCTCCGTAAGTTAAACTGAAACCGGTAACCTACTGTAGTTTGAATGTCTTGATCATCTGCTTAAAGCCGCCATCTTTAACCATAGATATTGTCTCATATCATTGACAAGTATTTAGAAAATGCTCTCTGTCAGACTCCAGGCATTTGAGGGGTGCATGGGCCTCTCTTCAGGACAAAGTCATACATACAGTCAGGCCCATAAATATTGGGACATCAACACAATTCTAATCTTTTTTGCTCTATACACCACCAGAATGGATTTGAAATAAAATGAATGAGATGTGCTTTAACTGCAGGGTATTTACATCCAAATCCGGTGAACATGTAGGAATTACAACAGCTTGTATATGTTACAGCAGATTTTTTATTTTTATCATGCGATGTAGCTGCTGTACTGCTGTGAAATGAGAGTTATTTCTGGCAGAGACACCATTCTACTTGTTTTAATTGTTTATTTAAAATGGAGTGTTCCCACACTTTTGAATGTTTTGACCTCGCCTTTACTTCACCCTGCTTCACACTATGTTCTGCCAATTTTCATTTGTTGTTCTTCACTGCAGTAAGTGTATACAATGGGAGAAGTAGGCCTAGTGCCTCAGCACTTCCTGTAATGTACTGCTGTAATGGAATGTTGTTCCTAAGATGAGTTATTTTTAAAAAATTGATGATGTGTCGACAATGAAATTACATTTTTTAGAGGACAAAAGAGACATTCACTGGAAAATCAAATTTATGATGTTATTTTGGTGTGTCCCCGTGTCCTTCCCTTATCTAAACATCACTTAAGTGTCACAATAAACACTTCAGCCACTTTTGAGAAAAAGGGCTTCACTGTTTACCTGGGCTCAAGCAAGCGGTTTTGAAAAGTTGAATTTAGTTACGTAACTAGCACATTTGCAGTGCAACGGACCCTCCCCAAACAGCTGCTCCCGGTCGTGGGCGTGAACATTCAACCTAAAGAAGAAGAAGCTGAATCGCTTCCGCCATTACAACTATTGTATCTGTTGAGAGCAACATGTCTCAGAAGAAAGGTTCAATTGTTGCTCACCTTTTCCGTTTGTCTCGGCTCGCTGTTTTAAAAGCGAACCGCTGCATGAGCTGTGAGAAGCCATGTGCATAGGGAACAACTTATACTAAAATTGTTTATTTTACATGTAAATTAAACCACGCAGGCACTCAAACTGACGCTCCTGCAGTTTGGGGGCGAAGCACTACACAGCAGTTAGTCCGCTCATAGCTGGTCAATCACAAGAGACTCAGTGTTCTGGGGGGCGGGGATTAGCTCAGAAACAGAGCGCCTGTTCAAATGCTGTCAGAGAGCAGCAATAAACTGGCTTAATCTGAAGAGACTATGAGGTTTTTTACCATAAATATTATTTAGCTTATCTAAGTACACATCAGTAATCTCGATTTTTGGTTCAAAAAGACCATTCGATGTCACCTTTAATGGTTGATGGCATTGATAATGTTGACCTATCGCTGCAGCCGTAGTGTTTAGCATCTTCTTTGTTTTTGGTGTACCATTACAGCATCACTTACAGGCCTGGCATATGTGCTACAGTGTTTTGAGTCATTTTGGGGTGGTTCTGTGTAGAGACATTTCCTTAAATGATGCAGTGTGTACAGAAATTTTTTTCAAAGTGACAAGGAAAATTGATCAACACTGGACAGGATGTCGACTCGTATACTTCTACCCAAAGAGACTCAGCACCAGCTGACAAAGCTGTGATAAGCCTAATGTCTGTTCTTGCTGTGTATATTTTTGTCAATATTTTGAAATGAAAATATTTTGAGGAAAGTTGTTTGTCATTCTTTCATAAATTCTTTGGTCCATATGGTTTGATTTCAACAGGCCTCTATACTACACTAATGTACTTCATTAGATGTGATTAAAAATGTACTTTGTAAAAATGTACATGTAATGTTCTCCCCCTCAAAGGTGGTAAGTGTTTTTATCATAAATGGAGTATTACTGTAAAAGTATAGTTCCAGTCAGGAGTTGACAAAATTGAGCTACATTTGAGAGGACTGGATTAATTTGAAATGACCACTTACAGACTTTAAAATACTGTCTTACTTCTTACTAATACTACTTGTATTAAATTATCAGTGTTTCCACCTGAAATAGGCAATCTTAAAAAACGGCATAAATTTAGGAATATATTTTTTTTCTTAACACACTATAGTTACTACTACTGGGCAAATGTTAGATACATTTTCAGCACGTTTCCCATCAGCACGTTTCCCATCAGCACGTTTCCCATCAGCACGTTTCCCATCTCTGTGTGCATTGATATGCAGCTAACTCAGAAAAGACAGAGAGACCACGGTGTGCAGAAAGTACAATTACACATTTTGTAGATTTTTATTTGTCATTTCCTAATGAAGGCAAATAAAATTACTTTTCTCAGAGTCCCACCATCTTGCTATGAAGGTATCTAAAAAGACAACAAGTGGGCAATGTAGAAAATTAATCAGAATTAAATGTTAAAATGATCAGTCTAAAGTGCTTACACATAGACACATTGTGGGTTGGAAGGGTGGAGATAAGGCTCTCTCTGCAGAAACTATGGGATTTTTAAAAAAACATAAAAACAAGCTTGGTTTGTAAGTAGACCTCCATAACTTACATTTTTAGTTCAAAAGACCATTCAATGTCCCCTTTAAGAAACCTTAATCATTCCTAAACCTAAACTCATTGCTGTCTTTTCTTTCTTTCACAGGCTGGCGCTGTGCTGTTCCTGCTGATTACTGTCATAGTCAACATTAAACTCATCTTGGACACAAGAAGAGTAGCTAACGAAGATGCATCAGCTCAAGAATATGGTAAGGAATATGTGCAGTATTTTGTAAACATTGCAATGGATTGGTTTATGTTTGTGGTGATGACTGATGTAATGTTGGGAGGAAGGGAGGAGGATTTATAAGGTGCTCCACTACAAATACTTTGATTCCCAACTAAAACACCAATTCCAAAAACGTTGGGATGCTGTGTAAAATGTAAATAAAAACAGAATGTAATTATTTGCACATCTCATAAACCCATATTTTATTTCCAATAGAACATAAAACTGTGAACTGTGTTCACAGACAGTGATTTCTGGAAGTTTTCCTGAGCCCACAAAGTGATTTTCAGTAGAGAATCATGCCTATTTTTAATGCAGTGCTGCCTCAGGGCCTGAAGGTCACGAGCATCCAGTTTTGACCTTCAACCTTGTCCTGTGTACACAGAGATTCCTCCTGATTCTTTGAATCTTTTGATGATATTATACATTGTAGATAGTGGGATCTTCAAAGTTTTTGCAATTTTACATTGAGGAATTTTTTTTCTTAAATTGTTTGTCACAGTTTAGTGAGCCTCTGCTTATCTTTACCCATACCCAGTCGTCAAATGCTCCTCCAGTTGTTTTTTAATTGGTGCCATTTAATTTTCCAGCCTTTTGTGGTCTCTGCTCCAACTATTTTGAGATGTGTTACTGTCATTAAAATTAAAATAATTTATTTTGATGAAATTAAATGGTAAAATGTCTCTAAAATGTTTCTTCTATTTGGGATAAAATAT
This sequence comes from Brachirus orientalis, assembly GCA_016785285.1. Classification (NCBI taxonomy): domain Eukaryota; kingdom Metazoa; phylum Chordata; class Actinopteri; order Pleuronectiformes; family Soleidae; genus Brachirus; species Brachirus orientalis. Next base: position 224,040 of record JAFBJR010000245.1, on the reverse strand, counting down.
GTGTTTATGAGATTTTTGAATAGTTGCATTCTATTTTTATTTACATTTTAGACTACAGCCCAAGTTTTTTTGGAATTGAGGTTGTATCTTGTCTTAATCATAATTGGTGTTAAAGTGACACTTCCAGTGTCACTTTCACAATGCAAAATTTACTGTGTAAAATCAAATCAAAGATCAAATAATCTCTTTTGAGGTGTCACGGCTTCTTTTTACAGATGCACTAGAAATCTCTCTCATAATTCATTGGGGATAGGAATTGTTGTACCATTTGAGTTTGTACCGTTTGATAAGAAAACATAAACGTCTAGAACAATGTTAGTTATGTCTAGGTTATAACTTGTTTATATACAGTATATATAACATATTATACTTACATTATACATACATAATATTAAAGGTATAAAAATATGACACTCGTTTTGTAAATGTACAGTACCTGTTGCTTCTGCCTCAGTGAGTACTTACTACATATGAGACGTATTATGGAGATTACTTGTTTTGCATCATCAAGCTTGTATTATGTAGTCATTCAATACAATGCAGTAAGAAAGTGTCCCTATAAACATGGCTTTATGTGGAGAATGTAATCCTGGTCATCTGCCTGTTTCAGAGGATGCGGTACCCAACATGGAGACACCTCGTAGACAGGCTAATGGACGCAATGTGCTGGACATCGAGGTGTATTCCAGCCGCTCCAAGGTCTATGTGGCTGTGGACGGAACCACTGTAAGTTGAATTGGTTTGACTCAATGAAGATGTGTTTCTATAACAATAATTGTAGTTCAGTTGTTGTTGAATGAAGAAATGACACCTGGTCTACATTTATGCAATGTCATTGAAAACATGGTGTTATTTTTGTCTTTTTTCCATGTGTCCCCAATGGCAGCCATGTTTCACAAAGTGTCGCTAGTATGCATGTCCAAAATTTCTTCATTCCTAAAGATTTTTTCCGATTGGAATTTACATTTTGATCATTTACATGGACACAAAATTACATTTTCAGAATGTGGAGCTCGTAGATATGCATCATGTGTTCAGTCAGAATGGGCTATTTTGACGTGTAGTTTTGTCTAATTCTCCAGAAGCAAAAGTAAACAAACAAGCTCCAGGTGTTTCCTTGTCCCCTTGTGTCCGCTAACTGTCTCATATTCCTCCTTCTGCATCTGTGAGTTTTGTGTCAATTCATTATTCTTTTTTGGAATAAAAATACAGCAGTAACAAAATGGAAATACGTCACGTTTATGTAGGGCTGGGCAATATGGCAAAAAAAACCACAATATATTTTCTCATGTTGTCCGATTGTTTTTATACTGCCAGTTATAGAGCATTCGTACAGAAAACGGAAGAAATTAGAGATTAGCTCAACATTTTATTTACATACAAAGCATATAGTATGCATTAACAAGATGAATATAGAAAGATATAAATCCACACATGCATTTCTTCACATCCTTCAATTTTTAGTCAGTGTAATGTAAGCATTGTAATATAATAACTTACAAAGCAAATAATATGCCGACAAACTTCTGCACAATTTTTCTGTGAAGCTTGTACATTACACACTCATAAATTGAAAAAAAACGCCTTTAACTTTGATTACAGCACACATTCACCGTGGCATTGTTTTTATTTTATTCAAGATTTATTTCCATCCAGTGTTGCATTAATTTTTCACCAAGATCTTGTACTGATGATGGGAGAGTTGGACCACTGCACAAAGCCTTCTCCAGCACATTCCAAAGATTCTCAGTGAACAACTCTTTTACAATTTGAGCCCGATGAATCTTGGCATTGTCATCTTGGAATATGCCTGTGCCATCAGGGGAAAAAAATCCATTGATGGAATAACCTGGTCATTTAGTATATTCAGGTAGTCAGCTGACCTCATTCTTTGGGCACATAATGTTGCTGAACCTAGACCTGACCAACTGCAGCAACCCTAGATCATTGCACTGCCCCCACCGGCTTGTACAGTAGGCACTAGGCATGATGGGTGCATCACTTCCTCTGCCTCTCTTCTTACCCTGATGCACCCATCACTCTAGAACAGGGTAAATCTGGACTCATCAGACCACATGACCTTCTTCCATTGCTCCAGAGTCCAATCTTTATGCTGCCTAGCAAATTGAAGCCTTTTTTCCTATTGGCCTTCAGTGATTAGTGGTTTTGTTAAGGCTACACAGCTGTTCAGTCCCAATTCCTTGAGTTCCCTTTGCATGTGGAAATGCTCTTACTTTCAGTATTAAACACAGCCCTGAGTTCTACAGTTGTTTTTCTACGATTTGATTTCTTTCCAAATGAGAAGCTACTCATTGCATCATTTGGAGTTAAATAACTTGTTGCCAGCTTAAAGGTAATCACTCATGCAGTAATTATCCAATAGAAGGCTCTTACCTATTTGCATAGTTAAATCCACTTTAAAATCTGTGACTTTTTTGTCAGTGGTAGTTGCAAAGTATTTAATATTTTTAGGCCAGTTTCCAACTTTCTAATAATAATACCCAGAAGTCCACACTTCTCTGAACCCAAATTTGCAGAGTGAAATCTTGTGGTCTAACACAGATATAACAACCCAAAACTGAATCACATCACATCTCCCCCTTTTAGTATCTCTCTGAAAAGGCACTTAATACTGTAACTGTAGTGTCAACTTAAAATGAATTGTATAACCAGTGAAGGGAGGGCTGTTAATATAACACCTGTGTGGTTTGGGGGATGTACGTTAATATAACGTATGAGTTTCGGATGTCTTTAATATAACGAATTGAGTTACAAGTGTACAAGTTACAAGTTAGAGTCTTAAGCTGAATTCCAAAGTCTGATGGCACAGGGGAAGAAACTGTTCTTGTGGCGGGAGGTTTTGGTCCTGATACACCGCAGCCTCTGGCCAGAGGGGAGAGGTTCAAACAGATTGTGTCCAGGGTGGGAAGGGTCAGCAGCTATCTTCCTTTCTCTCCTCAGGGTTCTGGAGGAGTAGAGTTCTGGGAGAGAAGGGAGGTTGCAGCCAATCACCTTTTCTGCAGAACGTATGATACGTTGCAGTCTGCACCTGTCCTTGGCAGAGGCAGCAGCGTACCAGACGATGGAGGAGGTAATGATGGACTTGATGATGGCAGTGTAGAAGTGAACCAGCATTGTCTGCGGTAGATTGAACTTCTTCAGCTGCCTCAGGAAGTACATCCTCTGCTGAGCCTTCTTGATGAGACCTAGAGGTCCTGGGAGATGATGGTGCCCAGGAAGCTGAAGGACTCCACAGTGTCCACTGGGGAGTCTCACAGGATGATGGGGGAGGGTGGGGTTGTGCTCTTTCTGAAGTCCATAATCATCTCCACTGTTTTGGAAGCATTGAGCTCCAGGTTGTTCTCCCTGCACCAAGTCACCAGATGGTCAATCTCCCATCTGTAGGCAGACTCGTCCCCACCAGAGATGGGTCCAATGAGGTGGGACAAAACCAGGCGCTCAAAGGATTTCATGACCACAGAGGTCATGAAGGGTCAAATCAGGTCGACAGTCATTTAATCCTGTGGGTCCTGGTTTTTTCCTGGTCTTGAAGCATGCTGGCACACGGCATGTCTCCAGTGAGATGTTGAAGATGTCCGTGAACAGTGGAGACAGCTGGAATCCTGGTCCGCACTGCCAGGATTCAGGCAGGATGGAGACACGGAATCTGGCTCAGCAGCTTTGCGGGGGTTCTGTCTCTTGAAGAGCCTATTAACGTGTCTTTCAAAGACAGACAGAGGTGTCGGTGGAGGGGAGGTGGTGAGGGGGAGGGTCAGCTGTAGTGGTGAGAGGTGTACAGTCTCTATTGTGGAGGGGGAGAGGGGCTGGTGGGCTGGAGCTGGTGGGTAGTGTGGGGGATGGTGTGAGCACTGTCCAGGTGATTTTCAAAGCAGCAGTAGAAGTCGTTGAGGTTGTTGGCAAGGCGTCGATCGTTAGCAGCGGGGGGGGGAGGGCTCTTGGCTTGTAGTTGGTGATCTGCCTGAGCCCCCTCCAGACAGAGGCAGAGTCATTAGAGGAGAACTGATGTTCGAGTTTCTTGGAGTACAGTTGTTTAGCGTCCCTCACCGCCCTGCTGATCCTGTACTTGGCTTCCTTTTACTCTGCTCTGTTGCCACTTTTGAAAGCCTTTTCCTTGTCAAACCTCAACTGTCGCAGTCTGGGTGTGAACCAGGGCTTGTCATTGTTATAAGTCACCCTGGTGCGTGTTGGTACACAGCAGTCCTCACAGATGCTGATGTATGAGGTTACAGCTTCTGTGTACTCATCCAGACTGATGGAAGCAGTCCCGAAGACATCCCAGTCAGTACAGTCCAGACATGCCTTTAAGTCTTCTGCAGCTTCACTGCTCCACTTCTTTGATGTCCTCACCACAGGTTTAGAGAGCTTTAGTTTCTGTCTGCAGGCAGGAATCAGGTGGACCATGTTGTGGTCAGAGTGTCCCAGTGCAGTGCGGGTGATGGCGTGATAGCCGTTACTGACTGTTGTGTAACAGTGATCCAGAGTGTTCCCCTCCCTGGTTGCACATTTTATAAAGTCTTTGTGACTGAGATTACCTTTGTTAAAGTCCCAGAGGAAAATAACTAAAGAGTCCGGGTTGGTCTGCTCCGCTTCCAGAATGTGGTCGGCGAGTGCGCGCTGTGCGTCCTGCATGTTGGCCTCCGGTGGAATGTAAACACCGACCAGAATGAAGGAAGCGAACTCACGTGGGGAGTAGAATGGTTTGCACTTAATAATAAAAGTTTCCAGGAGGGGAGAACAGTGCCGTTTTATCACCGTTACGTCGTTGCTCCAGCTGCTGTTGATGTAGAAACAAATACCTCCACCCTTTGTTTTGCCAGAGAGCCGCGTTTCATGGTCCGCTCGGTGAAGCTGGAGTCCATCCAGCTGTAGCGCGGAGTCCGGGATGTTCCCACACAGCCATGACTCGGTGAAACACAAAGCAGAGAATGAATTAAAGTTAGAAGCTGAAGTTCATCCGTTTTATTGCCCAGTGAGCTCACGTTAGAGAGAAATATTCCAGGTAGCGACGTGCGTCTTCCTTGCCGGCGAAGGCGCACAAGCGCATCGGCTCGTTTCCCCCTGTGTCGGCATGAAGTTGTAAAGGTGAGGGCACCTTTGACTAAAAAGGCCACCAAAACCGCTGTAGGAGCCAGAAACTCGGGAAACAAACCCCGTAGAGTTGTTCACCGAATGTTCATAAGTTCTTCTCTGGTGAAAGAGAGCCGTGAACTGAAACAAAAAACGGTGTTTACAAACAAAACAATGCGCACCAACAAATCGAGGCAGCCATCCGCGGCGCCATCTTAGATGGTGCCATTGGAGATCATTGGTGATCAAGCCATTATTTTTAGTGCAGGTAGTAGTTGTGTAGAGTGGCATCTGTTTTGCCGCTTTGGTCTGTTCTGTTGGTCCTTAATCTGACAGTTTTGTAGTTTCAGACTTGGATTTAGCTGCTTAGGCACAACGGGAACTGTAGTCCTCAGTTTTTGACCAGTTGCGCAGGGCTCACGCCTGTAGTGAGCTTTTCAGGCTTTTGCAGAGCTTGATGACAAGCTGACCAGTTGAATGAGGTGTGTTGGAGCAACCTCAGTGTGAAGGAGAAACCTTCCCAGATAGTCATTTCAATCCTCGCTGCTCTCATACAGCTTCCCTAATAATACCCAGGAGCACACACTTCTCTGAGCCCACAATGTGTGTAGTGACATCTTGTGGTGTAACACGAATATAACAACAACCACCAACTGAATCACATCACATCTGATCATCGTAATTGGCTTGGATTTCATCACATTCGAAGTACAAATTAATTTTCTTCTGTCGATTCTTGTTTTTACAAGTACAGTCCAAACATTTAACACGGCAGTGGACCGCTTGATTGAGTTTGTTTCTCAAAACTCGTTCTTTTTAATAAACAAAAAACTATAAAATGATTACTGGACCTGTGAAGTGGGGGTTACAATGGGGCTTTATTGGGATGCTGTGTGTAAATCAAGCTTCAAAATAGTTTTTACTGACCTCGCTCTGAGCTGCTGTCTCTGCAAAAGCGTGTGTGAACCCTGCTCTGGTCGCAGATTAAATCACAACGTACATTATGTCAAGGCACTGTACATAGTAAGGCCAAAACCTTTACAATATTACAGAGAAAAAAGAGTGGAGTGGACTGTTTGGGAATAATCATGTCTTTGAGATATGACAAGGCTTGGTCACTGAGTGTTTTATATTCAATTCAATTTTATTTGTATAGTGCCAAATCACAACATACATTATCTCAAGGCACTGTACATAGTAAAGCCAAAACCTTTACAATATTACAGAGAGAAAAGAAACCCAACAGTTCACACAATGAGCAAACACTAGGCATCAGTGGAGAGAAAAAACTCCCTTTTAACACGAAGAAATCTTTGACAGAACCAGACTCAAAGATGTGCGGTCATCTGCCTCGACCGGTTGGGGTGAGAGGAAAATGGGGGACAGAGGAGAGGTGGGGGACAGAAAGGGGGGAGAGAAAGAAAAAGAGGGAGGTGAAGGAGAGACAGAAGAGAGAGACCAGGAGCAAATATACAACAGTTGGATCAAGTTTAGAATCAGTTATATCATGTTTATAGAACTACAGTGTCATTTATCCAAGCAGCAGCAAACATTATTGATAAGAAATTCTATTGATGAACTTTTAATCAAAGCATAATAATAATGACAGCAGTATTATTGTTAGTGATAATAATAATAAAGATGATAATTATAATAATTTTAGCATCAGAAACTGGAACTTTGTCATGCAGCCTGCAAGATGAGGACAGAGAGAGAGAGAGAGGTCAGAAGGAAAGGCACAGACTTGGGAGAGAGAAAAAATAAGGTTAATGACACATAATTAAGTCACATTCATACCCTGAGTGTGAGAGAGTGTGAGTGTGAGTGCACCACAGGAAATCCCCCAGCAGTCTAGGTCTATAGCAGCATAACTAAGAGATGGTTCAGGTTTCCCTGAGCCAGCTCTAACTATAAGCTTTATCAAAAAGGAAGGTTTAAAGTCTAACTTTAAATACAGAGAGATTGTCCACCTCCTGAACCGACATTGGCAGTTGGTTCCACAGGAGAGGAGCCTGGTAAATAAAGTCTCTGCCTCTCATTCTACTCTTATGGACTCTGGAAACTACAAGTAAACCTGGAAACTACAAGTAAACCTGTGTTTTGGGACCAAAGTGGTCCGTTGGGCTGATAAGGTGAAACTAGATCTTTAAGATCTGTAAGATTCTAAACTGTACAGGGAGCCAGTGTAGAGAAGCTAACACTGGAGTGATGTGGTGAAGTTCCTGTCAGAACTCTGCAGCATTTTGAATTAACTGAAGTGTTTTAACAGACTTATTAGAACATCCAGATAGTACTGACTTACAATATTTTAATGTTGTTGTAACAAAAGCATGAACTAGTTTTTTGGCATCCTTTAAGGACATAATGTTTTTCATTTTCTTAATGTTCTGCAGGTGGAATAAGGCTGTTTTGTAAGTTTGTTTAATATGAGTCAAATGATATATCCTGGTCAAAAATAACACCAAGTTTCCTTACAGTGGAACTGGACGCGGGTGTTTAGGGCCAAGTATAATAACCTCAATTTTGTCATAATTAACTTTTGTCTGCAATGAGTCATTATCATTAACATGTACAAACTGGAATCTATCAGACAAGTATGATGACAAGTATGAAACCAGCAGAGGGCAACCTGTTACTATGCAGATATTCACACTGCTGATTCACAACTGTCTTTTCTAGTATTTTAGAAATGAAGGGAAGATTTGATATTGATTGATAATTGGCTAAAACTACCTAATAATTGCAACTTTAAATGCTTTGGGTACATATCCAGTCAATAAGGAAAGGTTAATTTGATTTAATATGGAACGATTAATTAATGGAATTTTTAAACAGTTTGGTGGGAATGGGATCTAACTGACAGGTTGACGGTTTTGATGAGGATACTTGTGATGTTAATTCTGGGAGATCTATAGGGGAGAAACTGTGTAACTGTATGTCTCATTACCACTAGGAGAGAGGAGGTGGTCATTTGTTTTCTCTTATTGTTATTTTATTCACAAAGAAATTCATGAAGTCGTCACTGCTTAGTGTTATTCTGAAGGTATCTTGGCGGAGACTTTTAGACTTTTCTAAATAACAAAACATTTAATTATTTGTGAGATTATTTATGATACTCCTTTTTAGTCAGACAGTGTTTCCCACATGTCAAATATTGATTAAATGCATAATTACCTGAAAAAAATGCTGGGACTCCTGCCGAAATCTTTGGTGCTCTTGCGCCATGTAGTTTTTAGGGCTGTCACTTTTTGTTCGAAATTCAAATTTATTTGAACATGGGAATTAAAGTTCACGTTTGAACTGTGGAAAAAGTGACAGCCCTAGTAGTTTTGCTTTGCAGGCAGAGGACCACTCATTCAGAATATTTTGAAGGTGAAACAGCTGGATCTGTTGCCTCATTTTTTTTTTCAACAGTAATGCATAATAATATAGTTTTAGTCTGTGTTTTAGGACATTGGTGCAGTCTTGTCATCACCTCATCTTAGTCATGTTGTTAAATATATTTTGTCTTGACTTGTCTGACGAAATTAACACTATGTCCATTTAAATATATGTCTCAGACTGGTTCTAAGTGACTGCGGCACACTGGGCACATGCTTAGCGAATGTAGTGCTGACAGTGTGTCAGTACATTATAAAGCCACACTTACCAAATGTGAAATATCCCATTAAGTTGAGGTAAGTCTTTATTTTACTTTTTGTCTGCAGGTTCTGGAGGATGATATGCGGGAGCAAGGCCGTGGTATCCATGTAATAGTTCTTAATCAGGCAACGGTAAGCGTCTTTTTTTTAGGTTTTATTTAAGGTGACTACTTAATTGTTAATATGATAATCAATGCCATTTTTAAGGTGGGTGTTGGGAAGTAACAGTTCTTGGATGCATCGTCTCTTGAAAGAGTTAAATACATTAAATAAGAGGACTGCCAACAAAAAAAACCAAAAACAAAAAACACAGAACTAGCAGAGTAATAAATATTCCTCAGATTATTGAAAGATTTTGTCCAAATGACCCAAAGGCGAAAATATTAACAGCTGACTCCTAGCACTAGCAAATATTTACAAATAAGTTAAGGTTTATGATTTGTCCTTTAAATCGTCTCTTAAAATATACAAGATATGTTTTGTATTATATTTTTATATTAGATGTTTTTAGTCTTTTATAATTTTTACTTGTCTTATGCAGTATTGTTTAAATTAATATATAAATAATTATTGTCATTGTGAATGGCAGTAATAATCATATAACATCAATAATGGTGTCAGTCAGGCTTGTCAAATTCAAGACTTTTTTCCTGAACAGAAAAAACAAGTTTTAGAAATAATTTAACCATAATCAACAGAGGCGACAATAGCTCAGTGGCAGAGCGAGTCGTCTTTCAACAGGAAGCTTGCGGATTTAGTTTATGGCTCTGCTTGTCTACATACAAATGTGTCTTTGGGTAAGACACTTAACCCCACATTGCTCCTGGCAGCTGTGCTGGCAGTGTGTGAATGGGAATGAAAGATGTGTGATGGAAAAATGCACTGCCCACAGATGTGCGTTGTTGCAAAAGAAAGCGATTACAAATAGTTAAACATAAAACCATTAAAATAAAAATCTACAGCACATTAGGAAATGCTCTGAGATACTATATGTACATTGATAATGCATTTTGTTTGTTGGTTAATAGGCAGGCCACAGGTCTGGCACTGGTATTTTGGGGGTTGTGCACTAAAAAGTATCTAAACCAGTGAGATGAATTTAGCCTGAAATTATAATAATACTTTCTTACTTGAATGGGTTCACATCTGAATTCTTAATAATCAGTCACTGTCTGTTGAGTGTGTCTCAGGGTCACGTCATGGCCAAGAGGATTTTTGACACCTACTCTCCTCACGAAGACGAAGCCATGATCCTCTTCCTCAACATGGTGACCCGGGGCCGAGTTCTCATCTTCACCATAAAGGTCAGTCCTTGTTGATGGATGACCCTATTGTCAGTACACACACGCACAGTGTGATAAGTTAAGGACTGAGTGGAAACTTGTGTGGTTTCATCCTGTAGGATGAAGGCACGTTCCACTTAAAGGATGCCGCAAAGAACTTGCTGAAGAGTCTCGGCAGCCAAGCATCTATCAACCTCAGCTGGAGGGACATGTGGACACTAGTGGTAAAAAAAGGAGGTAGATAATTCAGTCTTCACTTTCAAGTAGTCTCGTTTCACCTCTCCAGCTTGTCTATTCACCACCAGGCACATAACTGTGGGAAATGTAGTTGCAAACTTGAAATCGTGTTTAGCAGCAGCATGTTTGGTCAAAAAGAATATTGTTCTCCTTAAGGTCCAAAGAACAATATAAGAAGACACTTGGCCGTGGACCCCAAATTAAAGGTCACTTGACACCAAGCTTAACCAATTTTATGGGGGAAACCTGCACTGGTGTTTCAAATGCCTCATACATGGTAAGCTTGTGCCCTAAAATAGCACAAGCTTACCAAACAAAGCAGCTACAGACTTTTGACTTTGATACACACTTTCCAGTTAGAGATTGCTCTTAAATAGTGAAAAAATAAAGAAAAATTACTTTGAGTGTCAAATATATTAAGTATGATCTGAGAAGCACTTACATCAAAATGATTATTTGTTAAAAAAGAAAACTAGGGTGTAGGGCCAGGCGATAGGGCTGAAAAATAAAATCCCAGAGTTTTTTGAACCAAAAAACTGATTAAATTTTTTTATTCTCAAAAGAAAAAACTGTAGGGCTGCATAGTTTGTTTTGTTGAAGTAAAACAAAACCTTCACCAGCTTTTTACCTATACTCTCCCTTGTGCAGTTTTATGTGAGGCAAAGCAACTTCAGCAAGCACATACCTTGGGGTCAAAGGTTTTCAGCATGTGGATAAATCCTGACTTTTTCCACAGTATAAATCAGTACTATATCTTTTGCAATACACGCATCAGTAATAACTTTCCACTGGGTTCCTTTCTTGTTGTACGGGACACAAATGACTCGACTACTGAAGGCTGCTTTTAGCTGGTGTTTGTGCATTTGTGGGGTTTGTGTTTCTCCCACTCGGCTGTTTGAGGTCCTAAAACATATCCCTCGTGCTTCCTTGAATTGATAAATATATTCATTTTAATAATTAGTATTTCAGTATTTGGGTTTTAAAAGACTTATTTATAACGGTGTTTTGTTAAAGTTACAGTGGGGAATAATTATTCTTAAAGGAGACATAGAATGGTCTTTTTGAACCAAAAATCGAGATTACTGATGTGATGATAAACTAAATAATATTTATGGTCAAAAACCTCATAGTCTCTTCAGATTAAGCCAGTTTATTGCTCATCTCTGACAGCATTTGAACAGGCGCTCTGTTTTGGAGCTAATGCCTGCCCCCAAGAACACTCTTGCGATTGGCCAGCTGCCAAGTGCATTCCCACTCGCTTGTGATTGGCCAGCTACTAGCGGACTAACTGCTGCGCAGTGCTTCGCCCCCCGAACCACAGGAGCGCCAGTTTGAGTGCCTGCGTGGTTTAATTTACATGTAAAATAAACCATTTTTGTATCAGTTGTTCCCTATGCACACGGTTTCTCACAGCTCATGCAGCGGTTCGCTTTTAAAACAGCGAACCGAGACAAACAGAAGTTAGCACATGCTCACAGTAGTTAGCGTATGTGCTAACCCGAGACACCCACAAGCTGACACAAAAATACACACATTTTCATACAAGTCATGCAGCGTTTTGCTTGTAAACAGTATCAAGACAAAAAGCAGTCAAGCCACAAAGACATTATTACTTCATTTGGAAATACTTACATTACGGATTGTTGAAGCTGCTTCCTGCTGATGAGTCTGAGCGTTGTATTGCCCAGAGTTGTATATGACTGTATATGCATTTGGCCTCTTCTGTTTGAGCCTGTGTGACCTCTTACTAAAACTGTGTAGACTTTGTTAATGTTGATTCCTGAATTTAACAAACAAAGAAATATTAAGAAATGCTGTTCTTATAGGTTATAGACCTCACTTTGCACTTTATTACTTTGCACTTGTGTATGTGAGGCAAAAAAAGACGATCTGTGCTTAGTGAAGGTGGAGATGAAATAACATGGACTTTATCATTAATTTAACTGACCTGTTGAACTTGTAAACTAGAGTTGATCCATCTTGACCTGCAGCATGTGACTGTTTGTGTGTGTGTGTCCAGGTCAGGTTTATGGAGAAAAGCACTCTAAGTCTCCAGCTCTGTCCACTTGGGGAGATCCAGTGCTGCTGAAGACTGAAGTGCAGCTCACTGCCTCTGAAGGTAAGAGGCAGATTCTTGTGTTTCTGTAATGCTGCAGTCACACTGCACCCGGTTTATTTTTCAAGCAGCAAGTTTACATATAGAGTGAATGCAAAGACACAAGTAGATGTGCATTTCACATTGGATAGGCCAGGAGGCACGAATAGTGCGGCACATTTTTGTGTCATTAACGTTTTTGCATCATTTGCTCAAATTGAAAGTTTTCGGCTTTGCCGAAAACTTGGTCTTGTGGAAATGTTTGTGTGTTCCACAGGTGAGAGAGATGAAATAAAGGATGGGGAGTTCACCAGTTGTCTTTGTGGATTTTATTATGCAGAATACAGCAGTATGCAAAAGAGTTCAACATGTTTCTAAGTGGTAAGAAAGCTGCCCAAAGGGGTACATATCAGTCAGGTGCAACCACTTGTCAGTTCTATGAAAAGGAAGTTCAGAAGTTCAGTTAAAAGGTCGTGAATCTTGTAAGTTGTCTAAGGGTCACAGGGTGCAGCAGGGTGCTTTAATGCAGATGCTGAGATGTGAGTCTAAATGTTAAGTGCTTTTGTGTCTAAATAGTGGATGGTATATAAATGGTAAATGCTTTTACCATAGCATTGGTATCATACAATGTCGAGTAAAACAATCAGTGTTGAGATTATCCGACTGATGTCATGTGATGTTGTGTTTGTGTCTGGCTGACAGCCAGACTAAAGGGCATAGTACAAATTTAATACACCATTATTATTTCCCTATTTCCCTATTTTACTGAAGCTATTGGCTGTCACATACCAGAATGTTTTTTACATCTTAAATCATAACTGCGCCTTCTAAACATTTTTGACACTGTGTGTGTGTTTTAAACCAGCTGGTGCTCATTTCTTGAGACTTATTTGCTCGTCTGTCCTGCAGAGGCAGAGTGTCACTGGGCAGACACTGAGCTGAACAGGAGGAGGAAGCTCTTCTGCAGCAAAGTGGAAGGATATGGCAGCATATGCAGCTGCAAGGACCCAGCACCCATAGAATTTAACCCTGAGCCAGTAAGCAGCACACCAATTTATTTATTTAATCTAATTTATTTAAGAATCTAGACTTTAGCTCAATCAACTTTTATCTGTAAATATATGTGCTTTTGCTGAGTGTAAACATTTTCCTTTGAATATGTGATTTTGTTGACTGTCTTGTCTATTTGAACCTATTATTTGTTTTTACTACATAATGTCTTTACATTAAATGTAATTTTGCAAGTGACCTTGCTCTTAATGGCCTTTCATGAAGACACATTCACTTTTACTCACTTTATTTTCTTTTTTTCCCTTTAGCTCCCCATTAATAACGTCTTCACTGTCCCAGTAGCTGTCATTGCAGGGAACAGACCCAACTATCTCTATAGGTAAGATCCTCTCTTTTTGTCTCTTTCTGACTCGTTTTGGCTTTTTTTCTTTTTCTCTTTTGACACAATGGAACTACAAACAAATGCGAGTTTGCATCAGTTTCTGGACTTGAAAAAGAGCATAAAAAATTTCATTTCAAATGTCATATAATGTCGCTCAAGATGGCGCCACGGATGGCTGCCTCAGTGTGTTGGTGCGCTTTGTTTTTTCTTGTTTTGTGTGTTAATTCAGTTTTCGGCTGTGATATCCGGGGCTCTTTCACTAGAGAAGAGCTCATAAACATCAGGGGAAAAACTCCAGCTGATCTCTTTCCCACTTTTCTTCTTTCCTCCGTGGAATTAGTGGACATTGTGGTCAAAGGTGCGCTCACCTTTGCTCATGCAGTGAAACGCAGGAGGAGAGGGAAACGTGCTGGTGCGCCTGTGCGTATCCGCCAGCCAGCGTGGATTTTGCACACCGTTACCCAGAATATTCCTCTCCAATGTGCGTTCACTGTGCAACAAAATGGACGAACTTCAGCTACTTCTTGGGCGAAACAGTGACTTTTCTTCATCCTCTGTGCTATGCTTCACGGAGACGTGGCTGTGTGGATCCATACTGGACTCTGCGCTGCAGCTGTCAGGCTTCCAACTCCTCAGAGTGGATGGTGACACAGAACTCTCCGGCAAATCGAAAGGTGGAGGTATCTGTTTTTATACCAACAGTAGCAGGTGCAATGACAGTGATCCAACAGCACTGCTCTTCTACTCTGGAATATTTCATCATAAACTGTAAACCTTTTTACTTGCCCCGCGAGTTTGTCTATTTCATTCTGGTCGGTGTTTACATTCCACCGCAGGCCAATGTGCAGGACGCACAGCACATCTTCACCGACCAGATACTGAGTGTGGACCAGACTAACCTGGACTCCTTAGTTATTGTCCTTGGTGACTTTATCAAAGGAAACCTCATTCACGAACTTCCTAAATACAAACAGTTCATTAAATGCCCTTCTAGAGAAAAGAACATACTCATTGTTACACTACAGTCAGCAGAGCTTATCACACTGTTCCCCGCGCTACACTGGGCCTCTCTGACCATGCCATGGTCCACGTGATTCCTTCATACAGACAGAAATTAAACTCTGTAAACCTGTTGTGAGGACATTAAAGCAATGGACCAGTGAAGCTGTGGAGGACCTACAGGCATGTTTGGACCCTACGGACTGGAATGTTTTCAGGACTGCTACTGAAAGTCTGGGTGAGTACACAGAGGCTGTGACATCATACATCAGCTTCTGTGAGGACTGCTTTATTCCATCACGCACCAGGGTGAGTTTTAACAACGACGAACCCTGGTTCACAGCCAGACTCGGGCAGTTACGGTTGCAGAAGGAGCAAGCTTTTAGGAGTGGAGAAAGTTTAGGAAGGCGGTGAGAGAAGCTAAACGACAGTACTCTGAGAAACTTCAACAACAGTTCTCAGCCAACTACTCTGGTTCTGTCTGGAAGGGGCTCAGGCAGATAACCAATTACAAGCCCAAACACCCCCACTCCATCAATGACTTGCGCCTGGCAAATGAGCTGAATGAGTTCTACTGCCGCTTCGACAGACAAAGGAGCAGTCCTGACACCTTCCTCCGTGACTCCCCTCAACAGCCCCACCTCACCAGTCCCTTCCCCCCCAGCCTAGCAGGAGCTAGTAAGAGACGGTAGGGCAGGAAATGAGAGAGGAAGGTGCATTGTCCAGTAAATGCTGAAAATAGGGATGTATTACTTGATTCAAGCCATTGGTCAGCATTGGCTTGTGATTAGTGATGTCGGGTATGAGCCTTTTTAAGGACTGTTAAGCATTTAATAGCATATATTTACATACTAATACATGTGATTGTGTTAATTTAACATCTTAACTCTCATACCACCTTGTAAGTTTTTGTTATTTAGATTTGCATTTATGTAATGTTAGCTTCTGTCATGCACAAATGTGTATGAAGGTATTTTTAGTTTGTATTTTGCAGACAAACTGGGTTGCTTCATCTAAGCCCTACCATGTAAACAAATGGGGCAGCCTATGGCCAAGTGGAGAGAGAACATGACTTGTTCCAGTTTTATTCCCCAGGTCAAAATGGCTAGGGTACCACTGAGCAAGGTACCCAGCCCATCACTCCCCAGGCACTACCCAGTGGCTGCCCACTGCCACCAACCCTAGGAAGGTTTCTAGTAGAGGATGGAGGGTAGAAATTTCCCTATGGGGCTTAATGAAGTACAAACAAATGAAAACAAGTGAGACCCAGATATGGTAATTTTTAGGCCTGCAACTATCGATTATTTTCATAATTTATTAATCTATTAATCAATGTGTTATTTGGTCAGTAAAATCACATAAAATGTTTAAAAAACTTACTACCGTTTCCCAAACCTCGAAATGATGATGTTATGAAATGTCTTATTTTGTCCACAAGCCAGAATTGTTGTTTTAATGATTTCTTTGTTATAGTGAACAAAGAAACCAGGAAATTTTCAATTTTAAGAAGCTGAAAAATCTTGTTTTACTTATTAAAAAAAACACTCTAACTGATTAATTGATTACCAAAATAATTGGATATAAGAGATTAATCATTGCAGCCTTAGTCATTTTCCTGTTGGTAATTTACTTACTGCTTTATGTTGCATTCTTTTTTTTTTTAAATTTTCTTTATTATTGTTATTCTCACATGTTACATTACACAGCTGGTATTGAATTCTTGATTTACAGTTATTGTCAAGGAGAGAAGAAAACATCAGCAAATCAGAACATAGCTGTCATCATATAGTTGTGTAATGTTAAAAGAAACAAAACCTGCATACATTTTTATTTTTTAGGAACAAACAAACAAAAAAGAAGAAGAAGAAAAATGGACAGTGAAGAAACAAAACAGGATGTATGGGCTTATTGCAGCGGCTGCATTCAGTTGTAGGGAGACCAAGCATCAAAATGATAAGAGTTTTGAAGTGCATGCACATAAGGATATGTACATATAAAACACATAAGACCTGGCAGTCCTTCCAACCAACAGGGAAATAACCAAAAGAGTAAGTGGGTGGAGACAAGTGATTTAGTTTCTAGAATGTGACTGTGACGTTTGTACATAGGAGACCCATTTTGACCATGACCTTGTGAATTTATCCATTTGTAGCCGTAGTGAGAAAGTAATCTTTTCCATTTTATAAATTTCATCAACAATAACTATCCATTCCTCTATTGTGGGAGGGTCGGGATGCAGCCAGTGACGTGTGATGGTTTTCTTGCCAGCAGAAATCAGAGCACCAAATAGGTATTTGTTGAGATGTCCTGTGAGAAAATTAATTTCTCCCAGAATAAAGGTTTTGAAATGGTATGGTATTTTTATATGAAACATGTTACGTTTATGATGTTACTGGACATTCCCAAAATATATGCCAATGGCTTGCATCCCGGCCCCCACACATCCTCCAGCACTGTGGGTCCTCTCCTGCAAAATGAGCTTTCTGTTTAGGAGTTACAAAAAATCTGATTAAACATTTCCATGCAAATTCTCTCCATGTATGCGAATTGGTGCATTTCCATTGAAACTCACAACAACTGTACCACTCCTCCTTGAGCATTTCAAAATTCCCCTCCTTCTCCCAGTTATCTTTAATGTAGTCTGTAGAGTAGGTTTTTTTAATCATGAAGCCCTTATATATTCTAGATATAATACCCTTGGTTCGCTCTGATGAATAAGCACGTAGTATCTCTTTCAGTATCGGGTCTTCTGCATCCACTGTGTATTTTCTAATTACCTTCTCAAAGTAATTACGTAGTTGTAAATACCTGTAAAAGTCCCGCTTTTCTAAAGAGTGATCTCTTTGCAGATTTTGAAAACTTTTAAGTTGTCCCTTGTCTATTATTGAGTAAAATGTTGTTATTCCCTTAGTTATCCAGTTTTTAAATCTAAGGTCCAGTTGATTCGGTTTAAAGTCAAGGTCGTAGGCGCACCACCTAATTATTCCCAGTTTGTCATGTAATTTATACATGTCTTTAATTGAGTTCCAGGTTTTAATTTGAAATTTTGTCCATGGATTCTGCAATTTGGTTACAAAGTTTTCCAGATCTTTATTACCCAGTACTGCCCAGAGTGGAGGATCTTTAATAAATGAGAGCTCGATGTCTTTCCACCTGGCATGGTAATCTTGGTTACACAGGTTCATCAATGGTCTAACTTGGGCTGAGAAAAAGTAATCCTTTAAATTTGGTACAGCCATACCTCCTCTGTCTTTTGATAGTTGTAATGTTTTAAACCTTACTCTGGGTTTTTTCCCCTGCCATATGAACCTAGAAATAATGTTGTCCCACTCAGAGAATTGTTTTGTGGATATCTCCACAAGAAGGGCCTGAAACAAAAAAAGAAATCTTGGGAGTATATTCATTTTTATGGTCTCCACCCTTTGAGTAAAGCTCATAAAGGGGTTGGAATTCCATCTTTGTATATCCAATTTTATTCTGGTAACGAGAGGGTCATAGCTAATCTTTGCTAATGTAGAAATGTCTTTAGGAAACAGTACACCTAAATATTTAATTGCATCCTGTTCCCAATTCAGATGATATTTATCCTGAAGTTGTTTAGATGTAGTATAGTTTTGTGTTAAGATTTGGGTTTTCTGAATATTTAGTTTGTATCCCGCATATTTACCGAAACTATCCAAAAGTTTAAACAATTCAGTGAGTGAGTGGGCGGGGTCCTTGAGATATATTAATATGTCATCTGCATACAATGCTATTTTGTGTTGTTCCCCATTTATAGTGATACCTTTAATATTGTCAGATTGCCTAATCCATTGAGCGAGCGGTTCTATATAAATTGCGAAAAGGAGTGGTGATAAACCACATCCTTGTCTAGTGCCCCGTTCTAATTTAATAGTGTCTGAGAGGTACCCATTTATTTTAATGCGGGCTGTTGGATTATTGTATAGGGTACCAATTCCCTTAGTAAATTCTTTATGAAACCCAAATCTCTCTAAAGTCTTATACAAAAACTTCCAACTCACAGAATCAAAGGCTTTTTCTGCGTCTAGGCTCACCAATAAGGCCTGTAACTTATATTTTTGAATATGGCTTAAAACGTGTAATGAACGTCTTATATTATCATGTGTTTGTCTGGGAAATGAAACCTGTTTGGTCTGTATGGATAAGGTGAGGGAGAACCTCCTCAACTCTCTTGGCAAGGATTGATGTATACAGTTTGTAATCTGTGTTCAGGACAGAGATTGGTCTATATGATCCACAATCCAGTCTGTCTTTTCCCTCCTTCGGTATAACCGAGATTGTGGCTTCTGTCCAAGTGGGTGGAGTTTTCCCTTCCTTTAAAGCTATATTAAATATGTTAAGGAGAATTGGTGTCAACTCGGTCCTGAAGGTCTTATACCATTCAGGAGAAAACCCGTCTGGCCCCGGCGATTTATTTGATTTTAACCTTGAAATTGCACTGTTCAGCTCTTCCTTTGTTATTTCAGCCTTTAATTGTCTGTTTTTATCTTCTGATAGGGTGGGTAAATTAAGAGATGATAAGAACTGTTCAATCTGTTGTTCATCTAATAATTGTGGTTGGGAGTATAGTTGTTTTATAGTAATTTTGAAACGCTGTTTGAATTTCATGTTGCTTATATAGCAAAGCTTTGGAAAGTGGATCCCTAATTTTGTAGATTGTGTTATCTGCCTGTTGTTTTTGCAATTTCCTTGCCAGCAGTTTAGCAAATTTCGAGCCAGATTCGTAATACATTTGTTTTGTATAAATCATCTTCTTTTGTATTTCTTGTGAGTATAGAGCATTAATTTCATTCCTAACTTCTTTTAATTTCGAGTTGAGATTTGGGTTTGATCCCTTCTTGTGTTTTGTCTCAAGTTCTTTTAATTCTTTATTTAATTCGGAAAGTCTTAATTGTCTTTGTTTCTTTTGGTAAGCGCAGAAGGATATAACTTTCCCTCTCATAACGGCCTTTAGTGCATCCCATACAATTTCTGGGCCAACTTCCCCATTATTATTTACTTCCATATATTGTTTGATTTCTTCTTTAATCCATCCATCCATCCATTTTCTGCCGCTTATCCGAGGTCGGGTCGCGGGGGCAGCAGCTTAAGCAGAGAAGCCCAGACTTCCCTTTCCCCGGCCACTTCTTCTAGCTCTTCTGGGGGAATCCCGAGGCGTTCCCAGGCCAGCCGAGAGACATAGTCTCTCCAGCGAGTCCTGGGTCGTCCCCGGGGCCTCCTCCCAGTGGGACGTGCCCGAAACACCTCACCAGGGAGGCGTCCAGGAGGCATCCTGACCAGATGCCCGAGCCACCTCATCTGGCTCCTCTCAATGCGGAGGAGTAGCGGTTCTACTCTGAGCCGCTCCCGGATGACCGCGCTTCTCACCCTATCTCTAAGGGAGAGCCCAGACACCCTGCGGAGAAAACTCATTTCGGCCGCTTGTATTCGCGATCTCGTTCTTTCGGTCATTACCCACAGCTCATGACCATAGGTGAGGGTAGGAACGTAGATCGACTGGTAAATCGAGAGCTTCGCCTCTCGGCTCAGCTCTTTCTTCACCACGACAGACCGATGTAGAGTCCGCATTACTACGGATGCCACACCGATCCGCCTGTCGATCTCCCGCTCCATTCTTCCCTCACTCGTGAACAAGACCCCGAGATACTTAAACTCCTCCACTTGAGGAAGGATCTCATCCCCAACCCGGAGAGGGCACTCCACCCTTTTCCGGCTTAAGACCATGGTCTCGGATTTGGAGGTGCTGATTCTCATCCCGGCCGCTTCACATCCGGTTGCGAACCGCTTCAGTGACAGCTGAAGATCACGACCCGATGAAGCAAACAGGACCACGTCGTCTGCAAAAAGCAGGGACCTAATCCTGAGCCCACCGAATCGGACCCCTTCAACGCCCTGGCTGCGTCTAGAAATCCTGTCCATAAAAGTTAGGAACAGGATCGGTGACAAAGGGCAGCCCTGGCGAAGTCCAACCCTCACCGGGAAAGGATCCGACTTACTGCCGGCAATG
>JAFBJR010000245.1:179175-201468 GCA_016785285.1 Brachirus orientalis | reverse complement strand
GGCCCCATGGGTGTAAGCCCGGCCACCAGGCGCTCGCCATCGTGCCCCACCCCCAGGCCTGGCTCCAGAGGGGGGCCCCGGTGACCCGCGTCCGGGCGAGGGAGAGTGTCGTCCATTGGTATTAATCGTCATAGAAGGTCTGTGAACCGCTCTTTGTCTGGTCCCTCACCTAGGACCTGTTTGCCTTGGGTGACCCTACCAGGGGCATACAGCCCCCGACAACTGAGCCCCTAGGATCACTGGGACACACAAACCCCTCCACCACGTTAGGGTGGCGGCCCTAGGAGGGGTTCTTCTTTAATTTTTGTTTTAAATTGTTCATTATTAAGAACATTTGAATTTAACCTCCATAGTGTATTTCCAGGATTATTATTAATTTGCAGCATCATTGAGAGGGGTGCATGATCTGACAAGTCGATATTACCTATCTCGCAATGATGTATTCTATGGCGGTCTCTTTTGAAGATGAAGAAGTAATCGATTCTGGAGTAGACATCGTGTGAATAATGTGTGTAATCTCGGCCTGTTGGGTGGAAGTCTCTCCAAAGATCCAATACTCCCAGCTCTGATATCAGAATCTTAAGTTTCTTATGTATAGGGGTTTGAATAGAATCTTTGGAGCCATCTAGTCTGGGGTTGAGGCGTATGTTCCAGTCTCCGCCACATATAAGTATACCCATTGCCTCCGTCATTAAGTCAAAAAATTTTCTGTAGAAAAAGAAATCACTACCGGGGGGGGCATAAACATTAAGTAGGGTTATTTGGATCCCTTCTATCTTACCTGAGACAAGTAAATATCTTTCCTCGTTGTCCTTTACCTCTGAATTTTTTTCAAATTTAACTCTATGAGAAAGTAAAATAGCTACCCCTCTCTTATGGCCTGATTTACAAGATGAATGATACACCTGAGAAAACCCCATTCTTTTCAGCTTTTCATGCTCTACAGGATTAAGGTGTGTTTCCTGTAAGAACACTACATGTGCATTCTCCTTTTTCATTTTACTCAATATCTTGCTTCTCTTAATTGGGTTCAATTAAGGGTCCATTTATATTAAATGAAACGATTTTAATATCATGATTAGCCATGGTCTTCTACTTGTGTTGCATATGGCTGAATTCTCCCTATGTCGTGCCTAGTTCTTGGGCCATCATACATCCTAAAAGCTCTCGTGAACATCGAGAGATGAACATAACACAGTAATAACAATAATACAGATCTTAACCAAACGTCCGTATAATCCTTAGAGTTTTTTGCTTCCAATGTTGAGGCTCTTTCTTCATTAGCCTCTGAGGGGCTCCTGATGTCAGTGTGCCCATAAAGGGATGTCCAGCTCTTTAAGAGTAGGGCCCTTTGAGATGACTGCATAGGTCTTAAGAGTTTCTGTGTCCTGACCATTATACACTGTTTGTTTTTTTTAAAGTAGGAATATTCAGGCTTCAAATCAAATAAGGGAGAACCATATAGGCTTCAGGCACAAAGGCAATTAAAATCAATCTAGTCCTTAGAGTCTTTAAATCCCAAACTAAATAAAATTAGACCAGTCGGATCATAAACATAAGAAAATACAGTGTACACCGGGACAGACTTATCTGCAGCTTTTTCTTGGTCAGGTGGTTGATTGTCCCTCACTCTGGAGGAGGGTTCCGTCTGAACTCCTGGAGTTTCTCCTTGAGCTGCGTCTGGGAGGCTTTTTTCTTTTGAGGCGCTCTATCCGGAGTGGTCGTGGCTCCAACCCGGCGACGCCCTGCCACTTGCCATGTAGATAAGAGTTCAGTCTCTCGTTCGTCCGGGCCGTCTGGGGCTGGTATGATGGTGACGGGAAATCCGCGTGAGGCCATGTCCTCTGTCGCCTCGGTTGCGCTCTGATACAGGCGGGTGCCGTCGTTGTAAAAGACCCGTAGTCTCGCTGGGTACGGAGTCTGGAACTTGATCTTTCTTTCTTTTAATATTTTCTTTGCTTCCGCGTATTCCACACGTCTCCTCAGGATCGCTGATGGGTAATCGTGGTCTATGTAGAAGCGGGTGTTGTTGTAGAAAACCTCTCTTTTTTGCCAGGCTCTCCGGATCACCTCTTCTTTTATTCTGTAGCTCGCAAACTTAGCGATGATGGACCGGGGCTTTAGTTGGGAGCCGGTGGGTTTAGGAACCGTAGCTCTGTGTGCTCTCTCAATTTTTAGCTCTGTATCTGGTGGAAAACCCAGCGGCTTTTTCAGTAAGTTTTCCAGGAAAGACGTAACGTTGTTCCCCTCCGCGTCTTTGGGTATGCCGTATATTCGGATATTGTCTCTGCGAGCCCGTCCTTCTTGGTCGATGAGTTTAGCCTCCATGTTAGCCTGGCGCTGTGAGAGCCGTTTCACTAGCGTTGACATCGCTTGTAATGCCGTTTCTGCTTCGTCGATTCGGGTCTCGGCTTCCGCCAATCTATCATTCGTCTTGTGCAGTTCTTGTTTAATCTCCGTGAGTTGTTGTTTATTATCTCGCCTGAAGTCTCGTACTTCGTTTAGTATGCCGCGCAGGCTAGCATCGTCTTCCCCGTCCTCACTCATCCCGCCTGTCGGGGAGCTACTTCGGCTAGCAACGTTTAATGGCATACACTCACCAATATCTTCTGTCGTGGTCATGTTTTTCCAACTTCTTGTGTTAACCCTGTTCATCGTCGCGTTTTAATACTCACTTTTTAGTTATCTCAGGGGTTAACAGGGTTAATTCGTGAAACCGTCGGGGAGCACAGAAATCAAGCTGCCATCTTCGTTACGACCCCGGAAGTCCCACCTTTATGTTGCATTCTATTGATTTTGGAGAAAATGACCTCAGTTTTTAAGCAAAGGAGGATTGTCAAAGCAGGATGAAGAAATATGATGTTTGGTAATATTAATGAAAAGTGATAATAATTCCTCTGCCTGTCCTGGTTGAATTAGAACCAATAACACAGATATGGAAAGATGATAAATGACTGCCACTCTTTTTTCTGTCATCTGTTTTCAGAATGCTGAGGTCACTTCTTTCAGCCAATGGGGTTAACCCACAGATGATCACTGTCTTCATTGACGGATATTATGAGGTACCATTTTAATTTCCTGTCAGACTTTTACTATGTCAGCCAACATGGTTTTTGAATGTTATTACTTTTGGACAGTTATAAGTCCAAAATAAGTTGTTTTCATAATCATTATCATTTGGATATGAGGGACAAAACTCAAATTATAATTATAATCAGAAATATAACTATGTGTGAATCATTGTTGATGCATTTGCCATTTGGATAAAAAAAAACAACCATTTTGGGTCATAAGTATTTATTACATATAGGCCCTTTTTGCTTTTGAATTGATTGTGGGGTTTTTTAAACTGAATAATCTGCTACTGTAATTTATAAAAGTACTCTTTAGATGTCTGCATTGAAAGCAAGGTTATAATTGGGGCTACTCTTTACCAATCGGGTTTATGGGCTGCCATCGACTTTAATGGCAAGAGATTTATAATACAGATCATAAACAGCAGATATTTTTTTAGATTGTATTTACAGTGTATTGTCACTCTCCTTTGAGAAGCAAAAACATCTCAAAAGAAAAGTTTTCATGAGTCCAGAGAAACAACCTGTGTGCAGCTTTATATCCCCATATATCTCCTATATCGGAATATACTTTAGCTTAAAAATATCCAGATATCATACATAAGCCATATCGCCCAGCCTTACAGAAATATTGATTTGATTTACGTCCTGATATATATCAATATTTTGATTGAAAAAAGTATATTGTGATAGGGGTTTTCCAACATCACCTAGCCTGATTATACTGACAAACCACTTCACACACCATACATGTTGTTTGTTATATGTCTTTGATTTAGGAGCCTATGGATGTTGTAGAGCTGTTTGGACTGAAAGGAGTTCAACACACACCCATCAGCATCAAGAATGCTCGAGTGTCCCAGGTGAGAAAGAGTTATCACCTCATTTTTTGATCGATTCATGTCAGTCTGAGCACTCTGAAAATGTTCACGGCTTTAATTCACAGTTATCACATTTTGGACTTGAAACTGAAGTGGAAATATTTTATCTATCTATCCATCTATCCATCTATCCATCTATCCATCTATCCATCCATCCATCCATCCATCCATCCATCCATCCATCCATCCATCCATCCATCTCTGTTTGTTTGTTTGTTTGTTTGTTTGTTTCATTTGGGTAAATGGAATATTTAACTGATGGAGGCAGCGGCTATGATTGGCTGAGAGTGAGAGAAAAGTGACAAACTTCAGTTCAAGGCCCGACCTTGGAAATTCCAAGTTCGGAGTACAAATGGAACGCACCAAGGCAGACTATTTCCTCAACTGATGTTGTCTGACCAGCAGTAGATTCTTCTTCTCTAATCAGTGCTCATTCACACACACTGACAACTGACTCATATGTATAGTCAGAGTGCTTAAAAACAGAATTTTTTTTCTAGTTGTCCAGATCCGATCATATGTGGCCACAGAAGCTTTTTCCAGGAAGCATTTTAATTATTAACAGTCCTAATTATCATGATCTGGCCATGATTGGATCACTGAGGACGGATGTTAATTCCAGGTCTAATGGAAACTTAATGTGGACGTACCCTGAGACCCTCACCATTGTTTAACTTTGTCTCTGCTCTCTATTGCAGCACTATAAAGCGAGTCTGACTGCTACTTTCAACCTTCACCCAGTGAGTCCTGTGCTCTGCTAATTATTAAGTCACAACAAATGGATATTGATAAAATGAGTTGCCTGTGACCTAAGTGACACACACATCCTTGAGCTTTTTGGAATCAAGCATTCAGGGTTTGAATGTGCATTTGAGAGGAGGACATTTTGACTGATAATTCTACAATAACTGTTCAGCATCATGTAAATCAAGTAATCTGAGAGAGAATGACACTCCTGAACCTTCTCGAGGCTGCATTTATAGCTTCAACTAAATCTGTGGTGTCAAAGGAGGATTTGGCAAACACAGGGACCAGAGAACAGGCTCCTGCAGTTCATCTGGCTACAGTCCAGACAGAAACTCCCTGTGCTGCAAAGAAACCTAAAAATGCAAATAGTCTATAAAGGAAGTTGGTCAATTAACTCAATTTAAAAGTTCAGTATTTAATATTTAGATAAAATTATTTCCATGTGGCAGATATTGAATAAGAAATTTCAGCATAGAAACAGCTGAAAGTATAAATTATTGTTTTCTGTACAACAGAATTAATCTTTTATATCCCATCAGAGGTGGGTCCACTCTGGGGGCTGCCATGTTTGACCTCCATGTTCCATGGACAAAATTTGAGATTCAATAATAACTGAACGCTACCATGGATTATTTTACATGCCTACATGGGAATAGTGAGGGTGAGGTACAGTATATTCAGCTGCAACATGCAACTTTCCCATTAAATGTTGTTAAATCCTACCCACTGTAAAAGAGATTTTTCAAAACAAATTGCCTCCATTCATCCATTTTAGTTTATTTATTTTGCACAATATAAAAATGCACAAAAGATTACAAAATTAAGAAATAACATAGAGTACCTAACGCCTCTCCCTGTACTGTATGTTATTTTAAGCCTCCACCTGAAAAAAATTAAAAATGTCACAATACTATACGGAACACAGGATTAGTTGCATACCTATACATACGTTACTATACACACAGACATATCTAATAACAATATCAACAATTAAAAACAAAATGTGAATGATACACCTATACAGACTACTATATAATATGTTTCTCTATGGATAAGACAAATGCAATTGTTTTTCCTGCAATGTTGCCTACAGAAGATTCAAAAGGGGCCCAGTGTCTAACTTTACCTCATAATTAAGAACATCAGAGTTTGACTTCACTGTTTAATGCTTTTTTTTAATTATCAGGATGCCAATTATGCCATTGTCCTGGAAGAAGACCTGGACATCTCTATTGACTTCTTCAGGTATATTTTCCTCCAGTATTCATGAGAACTCATGATGATCAGGGAATTTTAAATTTTGATTGACTGTCTCTTCCAGTTTTTAATTAAGATATCAAACATTTGTGCATTCAGGTTTTGCTGTTTTACATGATAGTAGCTTGAAGGTTTTTGTGTTTTGGACTCTGGTTATATAAAATAAGCTGCATTTAACTTGTAGAGCCACTCATCTACCAGACTCACCACTAGATGGTAATAGATCCTAAATAGATTGTTTGAAGCAGTTGGAAATCCCATTGTTCTTTTGTTTGACAGACTCATCTTTAAACTGTTATCTGTTAAATCATCCAATCCATCCTGGACTGAGCAGCTGTGTATGAAGCTCTCTGAGTATTAGCTTACTCACTTTTAATGAGTTTTTGAAAATCAGACTCTCCAATATAGTGAGATCAGTAATGAACAAAGCATGGCCTCCTAGACACGGGTATGAATTGTTTTTATTCAGTGTTTACAGTTCTAAACCATGATTTTTCTATGAAGTCACATATTACATTTTCCTACCATCCATGAGTAAAGATAATGAAATAGTTTATTATATGATGCCCACAGTAAAACAAGGTTTTAATCTTCTTATGTCTCAATAAATAGTTTTTCCTCAGCTTTGAAAAATTCAGCACACATTTTTATACTTCTAATATAAAGTCATGACACTGATTTTACACTGTACCCAACAATGCACTTGTATATTATCTCTAAATGTTATATTAGCATACTTAAGTGACACTGGACATAGTTTTTGTCCTACAATGCATAAATATGGTGTACAGATGGTTGTATAAGCATGGCAACTGTAAAATGACGTGTACATTTAAGTACAGTGTTTCACTTGACTTTTACTGATAAGGTGCCAATATAATGAAATACTAGCAGAGCCAGGAATCAAACCTACAACCTTTGAGTTGAAAGTCCACCTTCTCTACCACTGAGCTACCAATATCCCAGTTTGTAAATATAATATGTCAAGTAATAATGAAATAAATAAACAATTCAAAGTTAAGCTAAAAATGACCTCAATCAATCAAATTATTTTTAGGACCTCCTATAGCTTTGGCTCATGGAGTCTTATTAATGTGATGTCTCAGGGACGCCTTTCCTCTGCCTTTCCTTTCAAATTTGGCACAAATATTCACTTGGATTCAAGGATAAACTGATAAGACTTTTGTGGTCAAACGTCACTGCAACCTCAGAAGTCAAATTTCTTTTGCCTTATTTACATGATATCACAAGAACACGATGAGGGAATTTGACACAAATGTTCAGTTGAGGACAATTGACAGTGACTCCATAAAAAACATTTTTGGCCTCTGGTCAGTCATACAACCACTGGATGGGAATTCTAACAGTAATTGATAAGTTAATCTGGAATTAAAAGATTACTAAATCATTCACTAGTTATTTTAATCAGTCGGCTTGAGCATTTTTCAAAAACTTAATTGAGTTCTCAGTGTTTTCAGCTTCCTAAATGTGAACATTTTCTGGTTCCTTTGCGCCATATGACAAAGAAATCATTAAAATGGAATCATTTTGCTTTGGACGAAACAAAACATTTAAGAACATAATTTTGAGGTTTGGGTAGTCGATTAATTGAGAAAGTAATTTGCTTTTATTTCAGTTTCTGCTATTTTTCCTGCAGTTTTCTGAGTCAGACCATGCACCTATTGGACGAGGACGACAGTCTGTACTGTATCTCAGCCTGGAATGACCAGGTGAGTGTCGAATGCTTTCCCAGCTCATGGTAAACTGGTTCATTGTTTGTATGACAATCCACTTTTATTCATACAGCTTAGTCTTGTGTGTGTGGGTTACTGGGAAATAGCACTTTCTTCCTCATCAGACATTACTTTGGTAGAAGGCAAAGTCATCTATATGAATACAGCTGTCTTTTGGCTGTCACTTTTTATTATAATATTATTTCAAATATAAGTTGTAAGTTTTATGTTGGATCTGTAATGACCTGTTCGAAAATACATGCTACATCTCATAAAACATGTGAAGTAGTAGCCCTTTGGCTCCAGCAGAGGGTACTCATGAGGTTTTCTTTGAGACCATATACAATGTGACTGTGCACAAGAGGGACCTGTACAAATCGAGTGACTTTGGCAAAGGCAGCTGCAGCAGCGACAACATCTTGGAGTTACATACATGAGGGAGACTCATGTCTCTGCAGATAGCACCCATTTCTTTTGTGAAGAGACATGGGAGACCGCTCTCCCTCAATTTTTATAGCATGATAGATATTAGGGTCTGGGGGATGGGTTGGGAATGTTGACAGCTCTGCTGTCTACCAGCAGTGGAGTGTCCATTCTCCCCCTAGTTTTGATTGCATATTAGACACCAACATAACTTTATATACACATCTTATGTCAAGTCACACACACACAACCAAACAGGGCTGCCATCCTCCACCAACTGTCCTTTCTTGTAGTGTACCTAAAATATGCACACACTTTGGCTTTTGTCCTCTTATTTAGAAGGCAGGAGAATGTCTCAAGGGCAGCTGCTCTCACATCCTCCCTCCACCATGCTTCTTGACAACATAAAATACACACAGCATGATACCGTAGGTAGGTTTTCCAAACTGTGGTTATCGACCGTGGTTATCATGGTAATATAATCTAATACGGTAACCTTCATTGTCAGGAATTTACCGCTGTTAACCATGACACTGATAACCGTAACATCCCTAGGTCCCTGTAGTTTGGGGCCCTTGCATTACATCACTGAGTCAAGTCCAGACAAAAGCTTTACTTGTGGTTATGAGCACTCAAACATTTCTAGGAATTGTGTTTCATCCTGTAATAGAATAAGTAAGAACATCATGGCTTCAGTAGCAGAACGAGGTGGAGAAAATATTCTTCTGTTACAGTCAAGAAACAAGTGTGAGGGGTTTTAGCTGTTTGAAGTTGCGTAACTGGCTTCTGAGTGTCTGAATTGGAGACTCTTCAACAATTCAGCAATACAGTGTGCGATTAGCTGACATATTAGATTTCTCTTTAACCTGAGGGATTAGATTAATGTCATCCTCAAAGGAGGGTGCCACGGGATGATTTTCTTCTCTCTGCCTAAACATAGAACATTTGAGATGACAGCTACACACATTTTATTTTGTACATGCTACGTTTAACCAAAAATGATCTCCGACCTTATCAGACAGGGCACCAGCAGCCTATTCATCCTACTGTTTTATACCTTTAGTTGTATATTGTCATTTTTGTCAGTTTCTGATAATATGTATTTTAAAGCCAATACCTGCTGATACCAATTATGTTGTGCATCCCGAAAAGCAATGATGAAAATTTAGAACAAGGATTTTTCTTATTGAGCTGATTGTGTCCAGAGGGGCTGCATGAAAACACATGTCATCAGAAGATGCTCCAGACATTCTCTAAAATATCTGCTGCCATCTCTTCAGTCACATCTATAGATAATGTCCATGTGTGGTCATGTGAGCATGTAGCAGCTCCACCTCTATCGTGGATGCTCCAGACAATCCCCTGCTGTTGTGAACATGTCATGTCATGAACCAGACAATGTCTGTGCTTGTAATAGGTGAACTCCAAACTCTGATCATTCAGACAGTTCATGTATGAGAACTGCTTTGGACTGACAGCAAGGTTGATCTATAACTGACAGTGATGGCAACATTTGCAAACGTTATGCTATGTTCCATTCACTTTGGAAAATCAGAAGTCAGAATAGGACTGACATTTCCACAGAGTTCACAGAGCTCCAGTTGAGAAGTTGGATTAAAAAAATGGATGCAAACATATCTGAGGCTAGCCATTGTTAGCCACTGTTGGCCATAACAGTTAGCAGTAACAACACTGCGCGTGGTATTTT
The DNA here is from genome assembly GCA_016785285.1 of Brachirus orientalis. NCBI lineage: Eukaryota > Metazoa > Chordata > Actinopteri > Pleuronectiformes > Soleidae > Brachirus > Brachirus orientalis. The sequence continues at coordinate 191,645 of JAFBJR010000245.1, read as the reverse complement.
ACACAGACAGGGTAGCAACATGTCCAAAGTAAAAAATGTAATTTATGTGGATGACTGATTTACAATTAAACAAATATGATAGAAGTGCTATCAACGGTAGAAGTAGCTGTGTTTGTATGGTGGTGGCCATTTTGGAATCCCATGTCGAGCTTGGTGAGGTTGCTCCGAGTTGCTGATTTCGAAATCCGACTTCAGGGGCATTCCCGAGTAAAAAAGCTCCTTGAATTCAGAAATTCAGAGGTCCAATTACAAATGAAACCTACTAGTATAACTGTATCATGACTGAGGTCCAATCAGGAAGCAAACTAGGGTAACTACTTGCCACAAACTGAGACGCGATGCTATCGTTTTCATGTCTCAGTTCCTGTCTTGTCTTGACTTGAACACATCTCTTATTTCAAAAATGTAACAGATTCAGCAGTGTTTCTTACGTTTCTGTTTTCAGGGCTTATAAAACATGATAGTATGGACATCTATGCAGTGTTGTTTTATTTTTCCTTCCACAATACTAACGTCTGGAAAAGCTGCACAACGTCAGTGACAGCTGCTATTGTTTTCGTTACATACAGGGCTATGAACACACAGCTGAAGACCCGGCCCTTCTCTACAGAGTAGAGAGTATGCCTGGCCTGGGCTGGGTACTGAAGAAGAGCCTCTACAAGGATGAACTGGAGCCAAAATGGCCGACACCTGAAAAGGTGTGGAGGATATCCCTTTTTAAAATTGAATTTAGTTGCCTTAGTGCTTTGTTAAGACAAATTATTGATGAAATGTGTATGAGTTTTTAGGGGTTCATGATATTGGCTGATATCTGATACAGTATATCAGGAGTGCTTGGGCCGATTACAGATACTGTGATGCATATATGTCCAACTGCAGAAGTCATTTAGTCTCTTCTTTTGTGAAATTAGTAGTCAGGGAGGTAGCAGCCTATTTAGTAGTTATTTCGGCAAATGTGTTATCGGACATCAGATAACACATTTTACAGCCAATATTTGCCAGTACCTATACAATGTCAATAATATTGTGCATCTCTATGAGTTTATGTTGGAAATATTATACAAACTCCGGATAAAGATGTGTGCTTGTATCTTGCAGCTCTGGGACTGGGACATGTGGATGCGAATGCCAGAGCAGAGAAAGGGCAGAGAGTGCATCATACCTGATGTGTCCCGCTCCTACCACTTTGGTATAATCGGCCTCAACATGAATGGATACTTCCACGTAAGAGCTAAAGCTTAAGTTAGAGTTTATTTGTATAGCATGTTTAGGCAAGGCTTATTTTTTAATTATGTTTATAAAAATAATTAAGGTAACTTCAATCTACACAATTCTTTTTAGACTCTTTTATCACATAATTAAAACAAGATCCCTGATATATGGAGAAAACAAGACATTTAAGAACATTATCATTTATATTTTCTTAAGATCAACATTTTATAGACCAATCGAATCGAGAAAACAACTGACAGACTAATTGAGTATGAAAGTAATTGTTAGTTGCAGCCCTAATGATAATAAATATTAGCCACCAAGAAGTACAGTATGGCATTTGTAATATTAAATAATATGATTCATTTATCTCAGTTTTAGGTAAAATAAAAATTCTTCTTTTTCAATTAATTTCCGATTTTGTGATTGTTCCTTTTTCTCACCATATCACTAACCCTGTCTTTTCTGTCATGTAGGAAGTATATTTCAAGAAACACAAGTTCAACACCGTTCCTAACGTACATCTGAAGAATGTTGACAGGTGTGTAAACTCAGCTCTTGGAGGCAGGTTATTTTTCACATCATCATTGTGTCTGAACACTGATGTTATTGTCCCTCGCAGCTTGAAGAAAGATGCTTATGAAGTGGAAATCCAAACTCTGTTGAAGTAAGAGAGATTTTAATGTCTCTGAGAATATAGATTCTTTCTTTTGATTGTGGTGTAAAATGGTGTAAATGGTGGATATGGTTGGTGTTATTCCAGAGAAGCAGAGGTACTGGATCACACTAAGAACCCATGTGAGGACTCATTCCTGCCAGACTCTGAAGGGAAGATCTATGTCATGTTCATTAAGATGGAATCAGAGATGGACACGTCCACGTGGACTGAGCTCGCCAAGGTATGCACATGGTCATGAGGTCTTTCAGTTTAAAACTTTGACACTTTGAGTGTTTCATAAATCACTACTAGTTTAAGGGGGAATATGTAACATTGTGCCTGAGCAGGTGAAACAAATGTGAATTATGTCCCTCAAGAAGGTGATGTTTTTGTGTATTTGTGAGCTCATTACTCATGTTACCTCTTAGTTTGTTAGGGTCAGATTAGGGCTAGCCGGTATAGTCCAAAAGTATATACAGTCAGGTCCATAAATATTGGGGCATCGACACATTTCTAATCTTTTTGGCTCTATATACCACCACAGTGGATTTGAAATAAAATGAACAAGATGTGCTTTAACTGCAGACTTTCAGCTTTAATTTGAGGGTATTTACATCCAAATCAGGTGAACGGTGAAGGAATTACAGCAGTTTGTATATATTTAAATATTTATGGACCTGACTGTATATAGCCTAGCCCTAGGTTAAGGTTTAAAACAACAAAAGCTTCACTTAATGTAACAAGGGATGTGTAATGGGGTGACAAATTTGCGGCAAATATTTCACTACACCAGATCCAATCCGGACCACACTTCCTAGTATTGAAGCAGATCATTCACCTCTCCCAGTTTCAGGTTGTTGGTTTCAAGTGTGATAGAGGGTTGTTAGGCCACACAATAGCAGACAGAGTGTGGCTGTTGTTCTTCTGTGTGTGACTGTTTAGGAAGAGACATCAGGACAGCATTGTAGGTGGGTGAAAGGTGCTGTCTTAGTCCACCTCCTCTGTTGAGTGACCGTTTCTTCCAGTTACATAACATAGATGGCTTCCTTTACTCCTCTTTCAAACTAGCTGTCTTCCCTGGCCAGAATGTGAACATTCTCATCTTCAAAAGAGAGCCCCATGTCCTTTTTAGATGTACTGTAAGTGGACAGCTGATCCCTGTCCAGATGAGCTGGCTCTACTCTGCTGTGACATGCGTTTATGCAGTGGTCTTTTGGTTTTCCCCACTGTAAAGGTCAGGACAATAATTACACATTGTACTGCATAAACCACATTGCTCTGTTAAAGTCTAGGGATTTTGTCCCTAGATGAACCAGTTTCTTTCTTAGTGTTGCAGGGTTTGAAATATACCAGGATATGGTGTTTGTTTCTCAGAGACTCAGCAATACACGGAAAAACAATTCTTCCATCTATTACTGTTTGCTTCTTTGTCAGATTAACCTTGTACATTATCATGGGGACAGTTTTGGCATTGCTAAAAATGTCATAGCTCTAAAAAAATCATGTAATTGTACCTCAGTGGTACCTGTTATTTGGTCAGAATCCTAATCCTGAACCATAATGATACTGCCTTGGTTTCAATTGAGATTTAGTAAACTGGTTATCTTTCCCCCTCTTGTAGAAAAGTCTGTTAAAAAATATTTTCTGTGAGAAAAATATGAATATAATTCCAATAATATGATTCAGAACACCATTGCCTCTCTGTTCAGTGCCTGCATGTTTGGGATCTGGATGTACGAGGATACCACAGAGGCCTGTGGCGGCTCTTCAGAAAGAGGAACCATGTCCTGGTGGTAGCTGTGCCAATATCTCCATACTCGTGAGTAAAGCTTAAATTTTACTTTGTACAGAAGTTGGAGTTGTGTACTGAATGTAAATGTGTAAATACCAATAAATGTTCAGAGCACCAATAAATGCCAGAGTATCTACACACCAAATTAAATCCGGGCAATGAAGAGAAAAGCACTTGTTCTGGTTTACACTTTAAATTAGTTTTAAGCTGTATATGTTAAAAAGTAAGACGATGTAAGTGTATTTACAATAACTTTTACTGGAACTTCCTTGCACAAAGAACAGTTCTTTGGCCTTATCCACACAAAAATAGAACTTTCCCTATATGACCCTTTTCGTTCTTTTTCCACCGTAAATCGATTCAAGATTCATCCACATGAAATCCTGAATTAAACCGCAAACTACTCAAAAAGCTGTAGGACAAATGCCAGGCCAGTTTGTAGCAGAAATAAAAACAGACATTGATCATGCACGCCTGGCACTACTAGTTTTTTTTCTTTTATTTACACTTTTATTCATTCCAATATTTTTACATTGTATGCAATCACAGACAAAGAGACAGAATAGACTAAGCCATGGTGAGTAAGGAATGAAAATAAGTTGTCATAAAATGAAGAGATGATAATCTCCAAACACAGCAAGTAGACAACAAAGATGGAGACAATGAATGCAAGAGCAAAAGAGAGAGGTGGGATTATGATCATATTTCCAAAGTAGAGAGAGCTCTGATAGCTGATGTCACATAACCAAGGTAGTTGTTCCATCTATAGATGTATAATGTTAAAATACATGATATATTAAGCATAATCTCCTCAACTCTTTTTTGTTGTTTTCACAAAATGTTTTAGAAGTAATGAGTGTTTGATGACCAACATTCCCAGCAGCAAACTCAGCAAGTACTGCATGTCACCATATTAATCTTGTCTGTCTTTACTCACCAACTCTCCAATCTGTCTCTGTCCCCCTGTCGGTCCATCTCTCTGTCCTCATGACCAGTGTGAAGAAACCAGCCAGTGTCAGTCCAATTCACTTAGAGGCTCCGCCCAAAGAAGAGGGAGCACCGGTGGACCAGATGTAGACCTGAAGTTGCACTAAGACACACACACACACATACTCATACCAGGCCTAACCACCAGTAATAATCCAGCCTGGGATCTGCCACTACACTACTGACTTTTCCTAGATGTTGAACTTATGTACAAGATGTTTACTTCATGTGTAATGATTTGAGGAGAAACAGCAATGTTGGATGAGTTTTGGTGAACCATTTTTAAACTTTTAAAACCAAGAGTTTATGACTGTCCGGGTTACCATGACAACTGTGGGCTGAGGTGTGCTCTGATTAATGGTACTTTAAACTGTAACTTTTCAGCAGTACAAATGACACTCACTCACTCACTCACTCACTCACTGAAATCTTTTCATTTATTGTTTTTTAACTACTGTCCATTTTGTACATATGTTTTAACTTATCTCTATTTATTTAACATCGATCAATCTCCTTTTTAAGTAAATTTTTATCAAGTTTTTTTTTTAAAAAACTAACGTTTACAGATAATGAAATGATAATGTATATTCATGCATATGTATATGATTAAAAATTCAAAGGGCCAGCATATATTTCAGCATGAGTGTGAGTGAAAGTGTTTATTTACAGCCCTGTGGGTTCTTGCTATTATTGACCACCTGGTTTAGTTTTCTCAGTGGGAATCTCAGTTGGAGGCTAAGAGACGGAAGCATCAGAAAATATTCAGCTTTAACGGTGTGTAATGCAGATGGAGATGCTGTAGAAATATGAGGCTGCAATTGATTATGTGCACAGTGGTGTTTTACACTCGGGCTGCAATGACTAATTTCATTGCTACATTAATCGCCATCTACTCTAATAATCAGTTTGACTGTTTCTTTAATAGTTGAAATCAAGCTCTCAGATATTTCAGCTTCTTAAATGTAAATATTTTCTGGATGTTTTGCTCCATATAACAAAAAATCATTAAAACTGAATCATTAAGGATTTGAGAACATTTGAGAACCTGAGTATTCTGAGGTTTTCTTACTGTATGGACTAAACAACAAATTGATTAATTGAGAAAATAATTGACACATTAAATGCATATGAAAATAATGGTTAGTTGCAGCCCGGCATTGTTCAAACTGTGTCCATAGCAGCAAACATCAAAAAGCAAGGTTCACAGTTTCAAGTGATACTCAGCCCTGTATTTGCACAGTATAGTTTCAATAGAGCTCCGGTAGCTAAAGTCACATGACCTAAGTTTTTGGCAGGAAGTGATGACGTGATCACGTCCATGGGCATACTGTATGTAAGCGGCAGCATATATACCAGATGAATTGGAGAGCATTTTCCTGGACAATCACAGATCCTGAGGACGGCGGAGCTGGATTATTGCTAAAAACGCACTAAAAATTAGCTTAGAAGACCACAGACAACAGATTCCTCCTGTATAGTGATCACTTCATATCAGTTACAGTCATTAACCACAATGCTGAAGTTTGCATCCAGATATGAAGGGAAACTTGGCCGAATTGTAACTTGCAATGATTGGTGCAATTTTTTACACTTCTTAGTGATGTTAATGTGCGTGTACGTTAAGTCTTAGTGTATTTTAAGACACACCATCTCATCACTATGGACTAGGGATCAGATATATTCAGTCTGTGGGGTTCTGTGATATATTTGCTCGATCTCTGTGGATTTAAAAGTACACGGTGAGCTCGTAACAGCATGAAAGCAGAACTGGTACTATTCATTTTTCAGGTGCTTTCCCTGCCAACATGGCACTGCGATCAAACCAAGTTACATTATGTTCCTGGATGCAATATCTGTGTAAAATCTCTTATTTTTCTGAATTTGCTTGTTTGCTTGTTGAAGCTGGAGTCTTCAGCACTGCACAGTATATCATGATGTTAGCCAGGTCATATACATACCTCCTCATATAGAAGAGATGGATAGATATCCAAAAGATCCTCATATATTTTATACTTTTAAAGCAATTGTGATCAAATAGAAGCAACAGTAACTTATGTCAGTAACTTTGTCACAGGCAACAATGATGTGGAGACACACTTGTTCTGTAATTTTCCACAGTATTTATTATGGACTTTTTTTTAAAATATGTTTTATTCAGGAAAACATGGCAGGATTATTAGAAATATATAATTAAAGCAAGATTGACACTTTTTCCCCTCCAGGTGTTCTGGAGGGGAAATCTCCTGACTTTATCCTCAGAGTTCTGACTTGAATCTTAAATTATTTTAACCATTGTGTTCTGTTGGTCATGGACGCATAACATGCGGCATCCATCCATAACCATACTTGATAACAATGTTCTGATCCTTGCTAGTTATGGAAGTTTCAATCAATTCAACCCTGTCAAGGCGCCATTATTTCAGCTAGAAGTGAGGAAATGTACTGTTACACCGCACCGACTCAATGAATGCACATGTGTGAGTGTGTTTTCTGATACTTATTTGATTTTCATGTGTTTGTTCTGTTGAGTTCATCTTATCATATACAGTTTATGTATATTGTGCTCACACAACCACATATTTACTTTCTGCTGTCAAGATGGTGAGACTCAACCACTTCCTCAGCAGTAATACAAATTTGTCTTTAGTTTTAAGTCAGTTAATAAGAATTTTTTGTTTTTGTTTTGAGGTTTGAGTCCCTGTTTAACCCTGTTAAATGCATCATGTTTGATTTTTTTTTACTTAATGTTAGATATCTTTTCTCATTTTAGAAGTTTAAGGTGGAGTTTTGATGTGTATGAGTTCTTTTTAATTTTTATCATGGAAATGAATAAAGCTGTTCCTTAAAAAAAAAGGCTTTGTATGTTTTTTTTCCTCTTTCAATGTAACATTTGTTGTTTGAATAGTTTATGTTAGCAGGTTGTACAAACCCCAATTCCAAAAAAATCTGGGGCACTGTGTAAAATGTGAATAAAAACAGAATGCAGTCATAAACATTTCAAAAACTGAGACATTTTACCATTTTGTGAAAAACATTAGCTAATTTTGAATTTGATGGCAGCACCACATCTCAAAAATAGTTGGAAAAGGGTGATTTTTTTTAAAAAAAACTGTAAATGTGTGGGAAGTGAGAGCAGTCTTAGGAAAGGAATGTTGTTGTGCTTATGTTATATTGGGAACAAAATATGGGTTTATGAGATTTGCAAATCATTGCATTCTAATTATATTTACATTTTACAATTTTTGGGGGGAATGGGGGCTATGTGATTACTGCATATTAGTCATGAAACAAACCTGCAGCCATAGCTCAGAGTTCAGTTTTTGAAACCATGGCCTTGTGCTTCACATTTCCCAGAGGAGCATCAGGCAAAGCAACGGTGAGAGGAGACACATGCAGCAAGGGAAATGTATGCAAATTCTTTAGAGCTGGGTGGATTTCTGCAGCTGTTGTGGTCAACCAAGGACAAGTGTGGCTTCCTGTCCTTTGAGCTCTGACTTTCATAGTCTGGGATGTCATGAATCCGAAGCAGAATTTTGGTTTTGATCAGGAACTATGTTGCACCAGTCACTACTGAGTCCAGTTACATTTGAAAGTCATGATTTTCATGACTTTCAATGGATGAATTTGCCCAGGCAGGAGATTTATGCCAATGCAAAATGTGACTAAACCCTGTATTCTACTGTATGGCCAAAGCAACTCTGCTGATTTATATATGTAAATCTATGAGAAAATAAGATCGCAGAGTGAAAATGACGGACGGTGATGGCAAGAGAGATGAAAATTATGTGTCCCTAATCATCAACTCTGGTGGTACATTAGCAGGTGACCTACTGTAACATCATTCCTATAAATAGAGCAATTTATTGAACATGTGTTTACCATTTTTTTAAAAATATTGTTTCATCTAATTATTTATTTTAAAATATTCAAATTACGTAATCATCATTAAGATAAAAATATCCATCAACCCCATTCCCACTCTCCTATCTCCCCACTTGGTCTGTCCCAGAACCATAAATACGTTCCTGCCCCTTTGGGACTCCTTTCCTTGAACACCGTGATGCAAAGAAAGAAGGACATGAGTGTCCCACCAGTATTTTAACATTTGCTAACTGCAACACTCATAACACATATTAACACCATATTCAGTTACACTCAGTGGTTTAATATTCTAATTCTACTTTGTTTTCCGAGTGGAGCTGAGTGGAGCACCTGCCTCAAAACAAACTATTATGATCACAGAAAGGTTTTCAATCCACTCAAACATTTATAATAAATACTCAGTATTAAAGTGTTTTATAGCAATTGTTCAAATGTTCTGTGCAGACCTGCAATAAAGTGCCAATGAATATTAAAGTGTCTTGTGCGAATATTTATGTGCAATGTTAAGCAAACTGTTAAAAATGCAACTAGCAAAAACCCAGATAGTCCAAAGTTACCAGTAATGAAGTGCTCATTACACTTACCCATCGCAAAACATTCACATTGATCTGTCAAAAACTGTAGACCGGCAACAGAAGGACAAACTTACAGAGAAACTCACACTATTGAAATAAAGGTTAAAAAAACTTAATAGAGCAATAGAATATACAGTAACATCAATATTCTTGACAAAAGAGTACTTTGTGTAAATATGTGTAAAAGTTGTGAGTGGATGCAGTTGAGAATTACAGAGGAGAGTCACAGCAATGGCAGGTCAACGCAGATGTTTCTTCTTGTTAGGACTTTGTAATGACTTGCATTAGTTTGAACAGCCTGAACAAAACATTATCCCTAACCTTAACCATAACCATAACCAGTTAATGCTTAATCCTAATCTTAACTGCACCACAGTTCATGTCAGTTAGTCAAAGTCAGTGTTAGCAGAAAGGGTCAAACACACAACAATAAGTGGTTCCTGTGTGGTGTGTGTGGACCACACATCTAATAAACCATACAGAGTGAAGATATTCTGGCTGGTCCTCACATCCTTTTCAGGAATAAGTCCTGTATTTAGGGTTAGGCATTTAGTTGTGATGGTTAAGGTTCGGGTAAGGGGCTCACGAATGCATTATGTCTATGAGTGACTGAGCATTGTGATGAGCTGAGCTCAGAGGCTGATGAGTGTGATGCGGATGGAATATTGATTTTGTGGATGTGTGTGTGTGAACAGGAGGTTATTGTTCAACAATGAGCTTTGGCAGCACTAGCATGATGACAGATTTAACTCTAAATGCCTTGCAGGATTATAATGATGGAAGAGTGAACATCATCACTGCCTTTCTCTCTCTCTCTCTCTCTCTCTCTCTCTGTCACTGCTGTAATGAAAGAGAGAACCATGAAAGTTTATTTCTAAGTTTCCTTCCATTACCAACAACGTATTTTCTTTTTTTAAATGAAATCAATCATTTCTTGCACATGAAAAGTATCCTTGGGAATCAGGTTCTCTTTCACTTCACACTGTAGTTCTGAAACTACTTTGATGATGATAATCATTTAGAGTCAGATGTACTGACTCTAAATGCTATAGCACATACAGCATGAGGTCCTACGAAGACCAGTATTTGGGTTTCTCTTTTTCAACTTTATGCAGATGACATCTGCTTTCATCAAATGAAATCACTATATAGATGGGTGTGAATGGGTGAGGGGCAGAAACTGTAATGTGAAACAGCTTAGTGTGGTCATTAAGACCATCAAAGTGTAAATACAGACCATTTACCATAACTGTATGTTGTATCACCATGAGTGTTTCTGTGCTTTGTTTTAAAAACTGCACAGTCTCTCAAATTAAATCATAGCAGCAAAATAGTCTGTTGCTTTTAATGGAAAGGAGCAGTTAGGTTTCACTGGCAGGGTCATTAATCTAAAATACAAACAATAAATAGAGCGAAAGCACTGAATTACTTCATCACATGTAAAAGCCACTTTAATTAAAGTTGAAACACAACTTTTTTTGGCCTAAGGTGATAAATCAGGCAACAAGATTCTATAAATCAAAGTAAATGCAGCACCTGATCTTGTTCAAACGAGCTTCATTAGTCCATCTACAGTTTTCTTTGTAGATGTTCACAGGCAGGTGGATGAAGCATCTGGTTGCTGGTTGAGGATCTGTGGTGACAGCACTGTATGTGCAGCGCAGATGAACAAAGCACTGACCTCCTCCATCTGATATCAGGGCTTTTATTTACTCAGCCCTGTGTCTGAATGCTCCTATTCTTTAAGGGCGGGAGATGGAGACATAATTGAATAATCCTCATTATAAAGGATGTACTGAGGTCTGCTGCTTCCTTCCACATTTCTCTTCGACGTTTCTCTTTTTCTAAGAGACTATTGAGCAAAAGTGAAACACACATTTCTACACGATGTGATGTGTTTAGAAATGGTCACCTGGAACAATGGGTCATGCATCATGGGACAAAGGGCCTTTGAGCACAGACTAGTCTCTAAAAGGTACATAGAGAGAGTGCAACAGTGCGAGATTTCCCCATTGAAGTCACCCATTCAAACAATACATTATTTAGAGGTCTCAAACTCGAGCCACATGCAGTCCTCCACTCCATTTCATGTAGCTTGCAATTTAATATCAAGTTATAATCGGTTATTCCTGTATTTTTTTTTCTAATACATTTATTTTGCTTAAAAAGCACATATTTATTGTGAATAAATAACGAATAAGAGGGTTACCACACCTACTTGACATAGATCCCAAACTCAAATGTTGACATGTGAACATTGTGTTTTATATTCAGGAAATTGGGAGTGTGTTTTTCCTCGACCAGTATGATGGTGACAATGATAGCCCTGTAACGATACGCATATCGAAACCGAAATCGCCACACTCACAGCCACGAACCTGTCTCACAGTGTAAGAAGGCAGAATCACAACATGCCCTTTCAAAGCCAGTTATTCTTCAGTCCAGATCCAGTCACATGATATGAGCTGTTAGTGCTAGCAAACTTTTCAAATTAGTATTATTTTTATTTGACATTAGTAGCCTATTTTACAATATGTAGGCCTAAACCACCTGCAAGCATCCTCCAACTGCGTGTCATGTGACAACCTTTCAGTCATATGACGCTTGCAAAAAGTTTAGCTCGCTCAACAACGTGAATGAGGTGGATGAACAATGGCTAGTTCAAGTAGCCCTGAAATTGCAGACCCTCCGAGCACATTTAGGTCATTTCATATTTCACATCACATTTACCCGGCTGAGAATAAGGATGGCAACCGTGTTGTCGACAAGACCCGTACCATTTGCCGTAAGTGTTTTAAAACGCTTCCTCAAGTGACAGGGAACACTTCCAACATGCACATCTTACGGCACCATCCTGAAATCAACTTAAGTGGAGCCAAGAAACCTCAGCAACGGCAGCCTACTGTGGCAAATTTATTTCAAGCAAAGTTGCCAATGAATTCGGACCGTGCAACGAGGGTGATAGGAATATTTATGACACTGGATATGGGCCCCTTTTCAGTGGTTGAGAACGAAGGGTTCCAAAATTTACTAATGGTTCTCGAGCCCCGTTATGACATACCAAGCCGTGCTCATAAATAAAATGCTTTTTCAATTTAAAAAAAATTGTGGGGTGTATCGAACCGTGGGTCAAAAATCATGATACAAACCGAATTGTGAGTTGGTGTATCATTACAGCCCTAGACAATGACATACACTGTATGGTCAGAGATGTGGCTATTTTGTGCTGTTTAGTCTGCTTTCAATGCAAAATGTTGCTCTTAAATTCAGAATTCAATTTAAAATCCTCCTCCTCACGTACAAAGCACTTAATGATCAGGCCCCATCATATCTTAAAGATCTAGTTTCACCTTATCAGCCCAAC